>RJWJ010000598.1:0-44959 GCA_004363605.1 Indri indri
TTTGAGACAGAGTCTCACTCTCTGGCCTAGGGCGAGTGCCGTGGCGTCAGCCTAGCTCACAGCAACCTCAAACTCCTGGGCTTGAGCAATCCTACTGCCTCAGCCTCCCGAGTAGCTGGGACTACAGGCATGCACCGCCATGCCCGGCTAATTTTTTCTATATATATTTTTAGCTGTCCAATTCATTTCTTTCTATTTTTGGGTAGAGACGGGGTCTCGCTCTTGCTCAGGCTGGGCTCGAACTCCTGACCTTGAGCGATCCACCCACCTCAGCCTCCCAGAGTGCTAGGATTACAGGCGTGAGCCACCGCGCCTGGCTAGGAATTAACTCTTGAAGCAATATTTAATTATATGTTCCTGTGATTACCTAAGATTGCTGTTGATAGAAAGAAATATGCTAAAATAAAATCCATAGTGAATCTTAAGCACAAATATCAACATGCATAAACATTAATATTTCAATATAAAAAGTTAATATGTCATTTCAATTTTGTTCTATTACATTAAAATGGGCCCCAGTAAAAAATTATTTCTTCATATATGATACGTAGACAATCCACCATAGAGTAAACTTTACAGATTAAAAGATTTAAAAAGTAATTGAGTTTATAATTCACAAATAAGATTCCTAAAATGAATTTTTATGCCTTTGTACCTTTTGTTTAGATAGAGAAAATGTCATATGTGAATTATTCATATTTGACTTCTTTGTTATTTATCAAGTCGCACCAAGATTGGTTATTTTTTAAATTACAGCAACAAAAATAATTTGCTGAGATTAGATTATCCATTTTTTGCTTAGATGAACAAACAGCTGTACTAAACTAACCCTATACTCACATGAACAAGTCTTTTATGTGTTAAACTTGTAGGCAGTTTGTGTTGGCCTGATAACAAAACAGATGTTTTCCTTAGGGATTTGGCTCTTGGTATCAAGCTACGTATGTGCTTTAAAAAATTGTATTCATCTCTGTAAAATAAAACCTATCAGACTAGCTGATCTGTGAGCTGTTTTAATTGGCCACTTAGTTGAAAGTAAACAGGTGTAATTGTAAACACTGATTTTTATTTTATAAACTTTTTTTTTATTAAAAATACTTAAAGTAAAGGATGTTAGAATCTCCAGAGATAAGACAATGATGGCTCAAAGGTAAAGCTGGAACTCATAAACGTTACAAAGCCAAGGAGTAGATACAGAAGATACAACCAGCACCTTAACTGAGAAGACAGAGACCATCTGGCAACACCAGAATTTTGTCTTCATCTACATATGTCAATGTAGTTTGGTTTAACTTTCTTTATCTTCCTTCCAGATTCTGAGAAACACATTTGCTGTTTTCTTGATAGCTGTGCTCTGGATCCCATTCTTCTAGAACCCCTGACAGACTTTGTTCTTCTCCTTGCTTCTTTCTCTAGCACTGTCACACTCTTCCCTGGAAACCCAGGCTCGCTATGTTAAGGAACAAATCAACCCAGCTTGTCTTGCCCAACTCCCCTATCCCCTTTCTCTAACTGGTTCCAGACATTTTTCTTTCCAGACTTCTGGAGGAACAGAATATAGCTGCTGCCTCTGCTTCCTCACTATTAACTTCCTGGTAAACCCTCTGTAACCTGGCTCCTGCCCCAACACACTGATTGAATTATGATCTCATCGCTGGCAACTCCACTGTTATTTTCTGTCCTAATTCCACTTGACCTATTTACTGTATTTGACACTATTTAACCATCCGTTTCTTAATTGTTCATCTGACAAATGTATACTGTGCACCTATGACATGCCAGGTTCTGGGGCTGTGGTTGCTACCTTCACAGAGTGCACAGTCTAGGAATCAAGTGGGTGGTGGAACAGAAACAGCAGGGACATGACCTAGTGAGGTAGGCAGGGACAGTACTCCAAGAAAATGACAAGACACGGAGGCCTTCTCTTGCAACACTTTTTCCTTAGCTTGGGTTTCATACTGACTTGGGAACTATTCCATGTTTCCCTCCTTAGATTCCTTAACCTGGCCCCCATCCTCCTCCACAGGTACCTTTAAAGTCTACCCTCCATGTCCACCCACCGCTTCTTTCTCCTTTCTAAGGTTGTGGGTATCTTATTTTCAGTGATATCAATTATTTCTTGGACACCCAGGCTAGAAAATTTTGAGTCAATCTCAAAATTTTGAGTTCCATCCTTTATAACTAGTCAAGCGCTAGTTTAAAAAGAAAGATTTCAACAAGTATAATCTTATGGGACCACTGACATATATGCAGTCTGTTGTTAACTGAAATGTCATTATGTGTTGCATTATTTGATATAAAAAATTTCTTTAATTTTTTTAACAAACTGATGAGGATATGTATTATAATCAGCTCCATTTGGGAGATTAGGAAAGGGAGAATGGTTAAGTAACTTGTTAAATAAAAATGGACAGAGTTCCATCCTTTAGAGCATTTCTGGAGTAGAGAAATGAAGGGGAAGTAGCTAAGTCTTCCTACCTATAGATCTTTCCAACATTCAATACAAATACAAAGCTTGGAGGCACCATCGGGCATAATCTCAACAGAGAGAGAAAGCAAAATAGCTACTCCTGCTACTGAGGTACAAAAAGGGCCAGGAGAGGGTAAGTCTGGGATTTGGCTGGAGTGAGCTAAAGGTCCATGGGTTGTCAGTATACAATATAAACAGCACTAGGATGGTAGGAAGAAGGGGCTGAGAAAGACAGGACTTAAAGGAGCCTAAATGGCCTGGATACTGTGTCTATATCTAATTTATCCTGCAAATGCAGACACTATTAATAAATATGCTGGCACAACAGGCATAACCAGGATGGTCTTCAGCAAACAAAGTATAAGTAATGAGGGAATAAAGGGCTGGATGACCACGCACCTTTGGAAAACTTTGGGACACTGAGGCATTTTCTGAACAATTTCAAAAGTCCTGCAAATAATGCACTGAAAGAGATTGGGCCTGTTATAGGCATAAAAGTACTGGAGATAAAGGGGTTGTTTAACCTCCAAAGCAAGGGGCAGACTTACAAACTAATTACATCATGGAAATAATCAACTCCATCGAGTTCCACCCACTCCCAATCCTGACTTCTACTCTCCAAGATGCTGTTTTCCACCCTATCTCCAAGCCAGGCCTGGCCCTCATCATCCAAGACAAACCATAAACCGAAATGCAGTAGGCAGAATTCCAGGATGGTCCCCACGCTTCCAGCCCTTCGGTGAATAGTGAATGGCCAGAAGAGTGACTAAATCAACTCTTGTCCCCTCTTAGATCCCCCAGAGAGAGTGGCTGGACTGAGAGACTTACTTTTCAATGTATCCCTTTTTAAAATTTTTGAATTTCCCCCCCACATATATGCATTCCCTACCACAAAATAAAAAAATATATATTTGTGATGACATATCAGCAGGTAAGTTCAAGAAAGCATCAAAAGGAATTTGACAGAAAATTGATGCTGACACCTTCACACGATCTTGAAGTTAGGGGAAATTAACTCACATAGCAGACCCTGCTTATCGTAAAGGGTAAACCCTAAACAGGAGTTTTGGAGGAAATCTCCAAGTGGACGGTTCTTCTCCATGACCGCCTTTATACCCTGAGTCCCAGCGCTCTCTCCCTGCTTTTCCTTTCATTTTATTTCCTTTTGCTCTCTTGTTCATGCAGAGACTGATGAACATTACAATAAACAAGGAGCTAGTGACATTCACTTACATGCCAGATGGAAGGCACAAGAGGGAAAACAGCATCAAGCTCAATAAGACTTGGTGATTTAAGACTCGGTGACTTTGATAGCCTGAGTACAATAAAGAGAAATAATGAGGCCTTAAAGATATGAGGCTTGCTTGGGGAAGGGAGTAAGATTTCTGTCTTAGATAAACTCAATTTGAAGTGTCAAGACATCCAGGTTAAAAAATCTACCAGGCACTTGGTCACTCGTTATGTAACCTTAAGCATCTTTAAGTCTCTATATTTTAATCTACAAATTGAGGATCATATCTAACTAGCTGTTAGAGAATGAATTGTATCTCCCCTAATATTCATATGTTGAAGCGCTAACCCCGCAATGTGACTGTATTTGGAGACAGAGTCTTTAGGTAATAAGGTTAAATGAGGTCTTACATGTGGGGCCCTAATCCCATAGGATCTGTGTACTTTTAAGAGGAGAAAGAGACACCAGGGCTCTCTCCCCTCATGCCGCACACAGAAAAAAGGCCAAGTGAGGACACAGCAAGAAGGCAGCCATCTGCAAGCCAGGAAAAGAGCCCTTACCAAAAACAGAATCTGCTGGCAACTTGATCTGGGACTCACAACTTCTAGAGCTGTGAGGAAATAAATTTCTGTTGTTTAAGCCATTCAATTGATAGTATTTTGTTATGGCAGCCTGAACAGAATAATAAATACATTAGCTGAGTGTTGTGAAGATCAAATGAGATAATGTCTATGCAATTCTAAGATACTGCCTGGCACAAAGCAAACCCTTAAATGGTAAGTATTATCATTGTTGGAAATGCAGGAGGTGAGCCAGAGTTAGAAAAAAATGACCAATTATGAATTTCTTTCAACATTTCAGATAAGATATTGGGCTTCCATTCATCACAGTGACTACATTCTTCCCAGATGACCCCATCACACCAAGTTCCTTCAGATTCCCTAGTACCTGGGCCCCCCTGCTTTGTTCTTTGGTCCTCAGACCCCTCTCCAGTTCCTGTGTTTAGTCCGCCCTATTTCTTCCACTCTGGCTCTACTTAGCACCCTGGGCCTAGTGAGCTCTACCTCAGGTTTGTAGGCCAGAGCCTTTGGCTGACTCTGCACAGGCTCTTCCCCCAACTGACTCTGTTTTCTGGAACATGGTGGACACCAGTGTCTCCGGATCTGCCACTACCACTCACGTTACCTCCCCCCTATCTTACACCATTTCCTGCTGCTAACAAACAACCACAGACTGGGTAATTTATAAACAATGTAAGTTTATTTGGCTCATGATTCTGGAGGCTGAGAAGTCCAAGAGCACGGCATCTGGTGAGGGCCTTTGTGCTGCACCATCTCATGGCGGAAGGCAGAAGGGCAAATGAGTGCTTGAGACAGAGAGAAAACGAGGGCCAAACTCTCATGATAATTAACCCATTCCCATGATAACAGCATTAATCCATTCAAGAGGGCAAAGCCCTCTTAAAGGCCCCATCTCTTAATACTATCACAATGGCAACTAAATTTCAACATGAAGTTTGGAGGGGATATTCAAACCATAGCACTGCCCATTAGCATCCAGTTCAGTCTGCTGACGAGGGGAGGGACAACTTCTTAGGCAGAAAGGATGGAGAAAATGATGAATATATAACTGCATTTTGAGGCTGATAAGGAGGGATGTTGAGGTGGTACATGTTAGGAAGTCCCATCTTGCTGCTGAGAACAGGTTAGGTAAAGGTGGAGTATTATACTTGAAGGGAATAAAGATGATTTGATATGGCTGATATGAATATGGAAGAATGGACTGAAGAGATAAACAGACTGTACAGCAAAGAAGGCTCAATGGAAATTAAATAATATCAATACAACTCCTTTGCTAAGGTTTAAGCCAGGCTTCGACAAGCACATTTGGAAATCTAAAGGAGGATGAAGGTTGGTGCTAAGGGTAGGGCCATGGCTGGGGGATGAGTGGGATTAGAAGTAAAGGAATGCCAAAGCTGCTAGGAAAGGCATCACTGAACAGAGGACATGGTGTCCAGGCCAGGGAGAAGCCAGAAGATTGGAGAGTTAGGAAAAGGCAGTGAAGGGAGTTCATGATAAGGATGAAGAACAGGAAAGGGAGAACGCGAGCAGGGCTGGGCACACTGAGAAGTTTCTGAGGCACTCTCTGGCAGCTAGTCATTATTGCAAATGGACAAAATAATTCATAAAGTCATGTCCCATAACAGATAAAGATAACCAAATAACCTGAAGTGTCTAGAAAAAAACCAATTTTCTCTGATAGCATCTCAGTTAAGACTACAAATATGTCTGGTTTCATACACAAGCAATCTCTGCTTTTTTCCCCAATGAATTTCTGGAAAATGCATCATAAAAGTCTGCCTTTTCTCACAGGAGAAATAAAACATTGTTTCTCTCATAATTGGGACTCTGTATTAAGTAAATTACTGATAAGACCAAGACTATATATTAAAGGCAAAAATGAAAAAATAAACCTGTATAATCATTTAAAATAGTAAAACTGTGTATCACATTATTAAAATGATGAAATTCTAGAGCAAAGGTGAACCTCAGTTTGTTTAATCTAGTCCTCTCATTCAAAAGATGAGACTCAAAGTCAGATTAAATCAGTTTTCCCAATTCAAGAACTAAAAACTTATTTCTTGATCCCCCGATCAAATGTTTTCACAGCCTATTTCAAAAGAATCCCGCAAAATGAGCAAAATTATACAGTGTATTGTGAATATGTAAAGATGCAATGTGGGCCAGCCACGGTGGCTCACGCCTGTAATCCTAGCAATCTGGGAGGCCGAGGTGGTAGAATCACTTGAGCTCAGGAGTTTGAGACCAGACTAAGCAAGAGTGAGACCCCCACCCCATCTCTACAAAAAATAGAAAAATTAGCCAGGCATGGTGGCATGTGCCTGTAGTCCTAGCTACTCGGGAGGCTGAGGCAGAAATTGAGACTGCAGTGAGCTATGATAATGTCACTGTACTCTAACGAGGGTGAGAGTGAGATTGTACCTCAAAAAAAAAAAAAAAAAAAAGCAATGTACTCACAATGAA
Source organism: Indri indri (assembly GCA_004363605.1). Taxonomy (NCBI): domain Eukaryota; kingdom Metazoa; phylum Chordata; class Mammalia; order Primates; family Indriidae; genus Indri; species Indri indri. The sequence continues at coordinate 6,746 of RJWJ010000598.1, forward strand.
CATACAGAACAGAAAATACAACTGTACTGTATAAGTTTTATATTATCTAACATTAGTATATTAGCTGCTATTATCTAACATGAATATATTAATATATTATATATATTTAATTGATTTTAACTTTTGCTCCTATGGTCTCCACCTTAAATAATGGAAAATGAATTCATAGCCTCACTCTTTACATGATAGTTAGAAACTGAAAACAATCCAAATGTTTAACAATGAGAAATGACTAAGCAAAGAAAGGAATGTAAATAAAATGTTAAGTAACCTCTAAAACATAATAAATATATATTGAATCACAGAAATGTACATTCAAATTAATAATGAGGGAAATGGAATAAAAATTAATAGGCATCCAGTTGCGAATGCAGAGAACAATATAAATCGTTGAAATTTAACATTCACTGTATTCTTTTTTCTATAAAGTTGTTCCATGTCCGTAATATAAACCAACAAAAAGCAAGCAGATGAATGAGCAAGCTGTCAGGGAAGTTTGGAATGAAGCTTTCTTTCTCTTGATAAGTTTCTTTACAGCTAGAAATAGTAGCAGGCACTTATAAAATCATTCTACTGTTTGTTTATTTCAAAGAGAATGATTAGAGCAACTAAATGCTCAAAGAACACTAAAAACTTTAGTTTCCAGGACTTAGAGAAAATAATTGTTTCAGTTCTTTTTGTTTATTGTCATTTCATTGCTCATTACCTTCCTGTTCCCAAATGAACAAACCAAAATCTACGCGTTTCCAAATGGAAAGAGAAGTCAGACAGGATGGCCTGTTCTAGAAGAAAACTAGGGCTATTCATCCACTTTTGCATTTCTTTAAACCTTGCTCAAGTATATAATATAAATAAACAGGCAAAACTGAACCAAAACCAAAAAACTAGAGCAGACATGCAAGCCTTCAAGAAAAACTGAACTGAAACATATAGAAAAGCATATAGATAAAAGTATGTTTAATAAGAAAAACAGTGTGCCTGACTATTAATGACAATGATAAAACCAACTATCCTAGCCCATTTTCATAGTCCAAAAAGCAAAGAGAATTTTGGGGAGGAGAAAGGATGGAGAAGAGGTGACTGATTGTACAAGCTATAATTAACCAGAACTTTATTATAAAATGATTTATTTCACAAAAACTTTTTAAGAATTGATTACAGTTATATCGGACAAGTCTGTGGATCTGTCCTTCATTGGCAACAAAATATATCTGTATCCCAGGTACTGTTCAGATAATACAATATCACACTTTCTGCTACCTGATATTTTATCAAAAACATGGTTGTGAGAAATGGCAGATGACTGGCTGAAGGATGGGAGGGTCCACCAATTCCTCTAGATGGTTTAAATTTGTTCTTGAATTAAACGATGCTGTGAAAAGGCTTTGTACTTGGACTTTTTCTGAACTGTGATTTGGCACTCAGTCACCTACAGGGAGGAAGGAAGGAAGACAGCTCTTGTGTGACCAGTGATGAGGACATGGTGTGTCATAAGAAGGATCACAGGTGGAATTTTCACTCCAGTTTCGCTACTAGGAATAGCTGTGTTTCTGGGCAGACATTTTCAATCTTACAGACTGTGTAAATCATGTAACTGAGAATATTTCCCTCTTTGCATTGGCATCTATTAATAGAAAGTTTGTGGTCAAATATGAAGTCCAAGTCTAATAGTGTATGAGAGACTGGAGGACATGTATTTTTTATGGTAACTTTACCATTGGAATCACCTCATTTTTCCTACATTAATTTTGCCCTTTCTCTTGATTTCTTCAACTGTATTTTTAAAAAATCCCACATCTCACATGTTTCTCTGTAAACTGCTTCAATTCCTGAGTGTAGGTATAAATAAATAAATTATATTAGTAGGCCAACATTGCACAGGCTCATGTCACCTATCTGTTCTTTACTATATTCCAGGAAAGAAAATTGCGTCTAATATTTATACCTTTATTGACTAATCTCTAAAGTTAATCCTCATATCATAACAGTAAAGTATAATCTAAACATAAGGAAATACATATTTCTTATTATTTTCTTGGCTAAAATAGAATTGCCAAATCTTTTGCTATTTTACTATCTCTATCATGTATTTACAAAGTAATGGAAAAGGAAATGCTACACATTAAAATTCATGAAACTTTCCTCAACTGAGGACAGTTTCCCTTCATTTGAAGACATTAGGTAAACCAAAGAAAAACAATTGTACCTTTCCTTTCCCATGTCACACCATGTGAGTAACTAACGTTCCGCATTAAAGTAAATGGCACAATAGAAAATGACAAAAGAGCCCTGATGGATTTGTTTCCATTTTGCAATGAAAAAGCTAAATGGATATGATCGATAATAAATAAAAATATATTGTGCCATTCTGTTTATTGTTTCTATTCTTGGTGGAAATTTTTACACTGTTCTAAGAAAAATGAAAACCAAATTGGAAAAGTAAAACAAAAATCAGGAAGAATTTTAGCAGATATTCTCTAGAAGACAAAATTCTAATCATTAGAAAATGGAACCATTTACAACTGAGAAGCATATCATTTGAATGATTTGGAGACTTTCAAAACTATAAAAGGAAAAAGATAAGTGTACAAAGTTTGATAGGGATATGGAAAAAGAAAACCACTTGACTTATGTACTTACAGGACTTGAGCTTTCTGGCTTTCCATACCAAAAACCAATCTACAGAAAGAACACAAAGGCAATTCATATCAAAACACCGCCCTCAAGGTTTCCTGAGACTCTGAGCCAGGTACCAACAGGAGAGCGTAAGGTTACAGTCACCTTGGTTCCCTTCCCTGTTCAGCTCTTCAGAGTACCTCATCGTTAACTTAAGGTATCCTTTCATCTACCTACTGAAACAAATACACCTACATGTGGGCATTAAATCACCTCAGAGTAAATACATTTAAGCTAGTATCCAAAGGGCAATAAGTTTCCATGTATATCTGTGTATAAATTTTTAAATAAAAATAAATTGCTGCTATTAATGTTCAAAGGCTAATGGTAGAAAGAAAACAAATTAAATTATGAATTGAGAAACATTTATCTTCAAACTTTAAAAAAAAATACCTCACATTAAACAAACTGCTAATGTTTTCCCAGTATTTATCCTCATGCTTTCAACCTTAGATCATTCTTCCAGTATTTAACCTGAATGGTCTAATCAAAAGGTAACAAGGATGATTAATGCTGATGCAATGTAATTCCTGCCCTGCCCAAGCCTAAAATATATTGGACAGATATGAGTTCTCTGCGAAAAGCATGAAATGACATACACACACACACACACACACACACACAGATTACAATACAGTGCATAACAATGTGTTTCTTATTAAATACCCCCAACAAAAGTGAATAGCAAGTACACAAAGCACACACTATACTGGCTGTTCACTGAGGCCTATGGCTAGATAACCAGCGATGGGCATGTGTGAGGGGAGAGACCGAAGTGTGAACACAGCAAAAGTCTCAAAGAACCTCACAGCCTTGGAGTCTGCAGCAAGTTCAAGGAGGGAGGCCAGGACCAGAGTGGTCATCCTCTCCCTTCTCACATACAAAAGAAACACAGTTTACTGGTAATGATTTACAGCTAAGCCAGCTGACTCAAACTGGTGTCAGGTCTAAGCATGAGTCAAGCTCTCTCGACCACTTATATCAACAGTTTGGGTGCAGTCAGCCCGCCACTTAGCCGAGTTCCCGCCACAATCTATTGTTTAGAATTAACTGAAACTGATTACATCTCTCAGGACTCTGGGCAGTAGCCAATCCATGAGAGTTTTTAAGATAATTTACCCCCTGCACTGCAAATAATGCTCCAGATTAACTCTGTGGCTGGGTGTGAACCTGCAGAAAAACTTGGGACAAACACTCTTTATTTTTATTTATTTTTAAACAAACAGTGGAACAAGATAATGTTTAATACTATCTGAAGATTAGAGAACTAATTCTGATTTTTTTTTTTTTTTCTTTTTTGAGACAGAGTCTTACTCTGTTGCCTGGGCTATAGTGCCGTGGCATCAGCCTAGCTCACAACAACCTCAAACTCCTGGGCTCAAGCGATCCTTCTGCCTAAGCCTCCCGAGCAGCTGGGACTACAGGCATGCGCTGCCATGCCCGGCTAATTTTTTCTATATATTTTTAGTTGTCCGATTAATTTCTTTCTAATTTTTAGTAGAGACAGGGTCTCGCTCTTGCTCAGGCTGGTTTTGAACACCTGAGCTCAAACAATCCGCCCGCCTCGGACTCCCAGAGTGCTAGGATTACAGGCATGAGCCACCGCGCCTGGCCTTAATTCTGATTTTTAAGTCCAACTAAATTTCATATCTGGGGACCCGGAAAAGAGGAGGCAGGGCTGAGAGTCACTACCATCCATATCTTGATAGCTTTGCTAAAATGTGTTGGTGAGTCCATTATAAAAAACATGTAATTTCTGCTCAGGGGCCACGGTTGATGCAATTTCTTCCTCAACAAAAATATCTTGCACATTGGCGCTTCAGAGTTCCTAACCTATTCTATTATTTCTTCCTTTGCTTTAAGACATTAAAGACCCCAGCCAAATGCAAATCATATTTAAGAAAGATAAGTGTCCAGGCATTATCAATCAACAACACTTCAAAGAGAATGACTTCATACAAAATTACCCACCAGTGACGAGGACTGTGAGGTGTCCCACGAAAGCAAAGGTTGATAAGAGCAAAGACTGAAATGTTTGGAAGGCCGGCACTCCTGGGGGTTGAATTAGGCTGTGGGGCGCTACCTTAGATGAGGGGAATAAAGGAAAAAAGGGCTAGAAATGGTGATGAAAACCCTGGTCCTGAAAAAAAAATCTAATTCCAACTCTGAGAATCCCAATTGATAGCATCATTCTTAGAGACATTAGTGAACATCAATTAATAGGTAACTGTTACATACTCACCCTGCTTTCTCAATCTTTTGGGTGAGTTCTACCCACTAAACTGTACTTTCAATCTAAGGGGATATTCTACAAAAACTTGTAGAAAGAAAATAAAATAGAAAAATATTTTCAGTGTGTTTTCCTTCCTTCATACTTTTTTGTGCATTTCAGATTAAATGGGCTATGAGTGTTGGCTTCCCTCTAACCTGCATCGAATTTTTGTCTTCATCTTTTAGGCATGTTCTGTTTTGTGGTTGTTCTCTTTGTTATTACTACCACCACATGAAAAAGCAGCAGCAATCATTTAATGAGTGCTTACCGGGACTGTGCTAAACCCATCCTAACACATATTATCTCATTTAACTCTCACTAAAACCTTAAAGAAAAGGCATAATTATCCTCATTTGACAGACAAGCAAACCAAAGTAAGGGAGGTTAAGTAACTTGGTTCACATCACAAAGACAGGATTTAATGTCTGTCTATCTAATTTGAATATCGGTTTACCTGACCTCTGCTCTCAATTACTGGGCTAAATTAAATTCTCTATCATCAATATTCTGATTTCAATTATTCCCACACAGATGCTCTTGTTGGAAGAAAATTCTGATAGTACCTCATTTCAATATTCTCTACCCAACTGGCAGATTTATAAAATATTTGCCTTAGCATTCTTTCTTTGGCTCTTCATTTTTATTTACATAATAGTACCTATGAATCTGTTAGAGTTTCTTTCTGTCAAAAACAGCAAAAAGTAGTTGAAGATATGGGGCTATCTCTAATACAATCGACTTATATATTTCTGTCTAACATTTTGAGTAAATAAGCCTTTATGCCACTGGTGCCAAGGAAAACCAGAGACTGACTTGGTCATTAAATGTATGTGAAAGAGAGAAAAAAATATTAACTTCTCTGGGCATTTGAAAATGAAGGATGACACACTATGACTTCTAAGCTGCCGTCTAATTCCACATGGTCATGATCATGTTCATTAAATTGGCAAAAATATATATCTTACCCCTCAATTTTGTTTTCTTTTCTGGAAGAACAAGTGAAAGAAAAGGAAAAGAGAAAGAAAAATTTGTTTCTAATAGGGTTAGCACCACAGCTTCTGAGACTTCTGAACAGTATCATTTAAAACACTGGTGTTACAAAACCATTTTTACATTGGAGAGAAAATATTTATTGGGTAACAAAGGGAAAGAAAGGGACAATGTCTACCATATAAATACAATAAATACAATGCTCTGGAAAAAAAGTAAAAAGGTAAAAATTAAACTGGAAGCAACTTTTAAGGTTCTTTCTTCGATGCTAGTTGAAACAAGTAAATTAAATGGCCATATTGTTATTTAGCATCTCCTAGTGGCTTGCTAGCACATGAAACATTTTGAAGGATAAACTTAAGTAGGTTATACTTTGCCTACTGCTGTATGGATGATGATTCCTATGTACATCCAATGAACTGAGTAAGAAGAAATTTCTAAAAAAATCATTGTAATGCACACCATACAAGACAGTAGTTAATCATTCACAACAGCAGAACCACAGGCTATTGCTACGACTGAGTGAACTCCTAAGGCTTCTAGCAAAAGCATTATTTAAATTTCATATATCTAAACATAGCCTAAATCACTAATACTTATATAGCCTCAAGTCTATTTTTTAATGCAAAACAAAATTTCTCTAGGAACTCGAATTCTACACACAGCACCTGAAACAGTGGTACAAAGACTACCACAAGGGATCTTAATTAGAGAAAAAATGCAATGCGTTTGCAGTGTTGTAACAAATGGGCACCGGCAGAAATAATTTCTCTTAAAAACAAGAAGACAGAGAAAGAAAGAGAGAAAAAGAATAACTCAATGGCTAGGACAAAAGAAATAAATTAGTTAAAAAAAAATACAAATGCCTACCAAACAAGGAGGATGACAGACAATAAAGCAAAGGAGGTAAAACAAGGTGGGCAGGTACATCCTCCCTTTTTACCTCTAGGAAAATAAACCCACTTTATATGAGGATATAACTTCATTTAAATAACCTGTGAGAAAGTGTAGAACAAAAAGGTCACTCCCTACCTTCACAAAGAAAAACACTACCATGATAAATAATAAAAAGCAATGACTGGAAACATAATAATGTACAAACTTGTATTATTCAATTTTAGGCCAATAAAGGTTTGTTCTGACCTAAAAGAGTTAATTTTTACCAAAAGCACCCAGTGTCATAATATTTGCAAGACAGTAGGCAATCCTTCCATTTTATATTTCAATGTATCTTATACTACTTAGGCAGAAGCTTATTCCGATACTTAATAACAAAAGGGAATTTCATTTTTAGAAGAATACTTTCCAATAGGGTGACACGAAATAAACAGACATCAGTGAAAATTGCACCATGTCCATATTTGTACTTTAAAAATCAACTTTGGTATTAGCACTTTGTTTTAGATAAATTAGCACCCAATTAGTTCATTTTCACAGCAGTTCTTATAGCAAAAACCAGAAATATAACCCTGTCTGCAAACATACCAGTGTGGATCAAACAGAGTCTGACTGCATACACTTGACTAAATTATTAAATTTATTTCCCTTGGCTCACTATTATTGCTGGAAAAATAATCTTGGACTCTATGTTTAGCTATTAAGTAAGAAGTGCTATTCATCCACACCTCTCTTAAGAGGTGACTATTCCAGCAATTTGTTTTGAGGAAGGTGTAAATTCACATTGCCCTTTCTGCTGGTGCACCGAATACTACAACGGTTTACCCAAGGGAGACTGAACAGAGAAAGCAGAGCCTCCTGCTTGACCCCTGCTGGCAATCAATTTATGGCCTCAAGCACAGAGCTTGATAGCCCTTGCAATTCCGCATTAGCTTTTGTCACACTTGATATTATTCTTATTCATATAAATGTCAAATTCCTATTGGTAACCTGACCTAAAAGTGTTGGTAACCTCAGTTTACACCCTTTAAAACATCTCAGAAATGGAGGGATTAAATTAAATTTTATATATTTTAAACTAAGCACCCAAGCAAGTGCAGTAAGAACAGTCTCTGCTGCTAAACATGGGATACCAATGCTGTGTGAAGGTTGATCATTTAAGAAATATTAATATAAAACAGCTTGAAAGAACAAGCTGTCTTACAACAGTAATAATGAAATCACAATCTTTTAGCAAAGAGGGCCAGTCCTGAAGGATTCAACAAACCAGCGTTAGGAAGGCAATCAACTTTACGAGTCTATTTTCTATAGAATACAATTATTAACATTTTGCCTTAAAATATGAGACATCTAGGTGTCCAACTGCCACTACAGGCTGCATGTACTGAACCAAGCCCTAGAGACAGTCATCTTTAGCCACTCCCCAAATCCCGCCACATTTATTCAGGTGATGATGCAGTCGTAAGGACCTACAAGAGGTGGCTGTGCTGGGTAACAGGATGTTTGGTTCCCTTGACCTAGGATTAGTATTCTGCCCAAGTCAGCAAAGCCTTTGTCGTACCTCCGTGGGATTTTACTTCCTTCTACCACAAGATTCTCAAGTCTCCACATCCAATAAACACAAGTTAGTTCTATGACAATGGAAACCCTTCATTCAACAAAGATTTAAGGGGTTTGTTTATGTTTTAGGCACTGTACTAGGTGCTGAGACTATATACATAAAAAGACTCGTGAAGTTATATGGAGGGGTCTCTAAGAGAGGGCACATGCATGCAAACAAATGGAACAATGTGGTACATGCCACGACGGAGATAATCTACAAGGAGGTTGCCTATGTGAGATTCTTTGCACAATTCCTGGCATGTATTAGATTGGTGCAAAAGTAACTGTGGTTTTAGCATTGCTGAAACTTCCCATTTGATACTGGAATGCATTCTTAAATAAATGGGGTTATGTTATACATCATTTTCATGCGCATTTCTTGCTTTATGTTTTTTTGCTAATGACTTATTACTTGCTGTTTATTTTATATTTATTTTAGACTATGGAAATGATGTTAGACAAAAAGCAAGTTCAAGCGATTTTCTTATTAGAGTTCAAAATGGGTCATAAAACAGAGGAGACAACTTGCAACATCAACAACACATTTGGCCCAGGAACTGCTAACAAACGTACAGTGCAGTGGTGGTTCAGGAAGTTTTGCAAAGGAGACGAGGGCCTTGAAGATGAGGAGAGCAGTGGCGGCCATCAGAAGTTGACAACGACCAATTGAGAGCAGTCATCGAAGGTGACCCTCTTAGAACTACAAGAGAGGTTGCCAAAGAACTCAGTGTCGACCATTCTACAGTCATTAGGCAATTGAAGCAAATTGGAAAGGTTTGAAAAAGCTTGGTAAATGGGTACCTCATGAGCTGACCCCAAATCAAAAAAATCGTCGTTTTCAAATAACGCAACAACGATGAACCATTTCTCAATTGGATTGTGATGTGCAATGAAAAGTGGATTTCATACGACAACCCATGACAACCAGCTCAGTGGCTGGACCGAGAAGAAGCTCCAAAGCACTTCCCAAAGCCAAACTTGCACCAAAAAAGGTCATGGTCACTGTTTGGTGGTCTGCTGCCAGTCTGATCCACTACAGCTTTCTGAATCCCAGTGAGACCATTCCATCTGAGAAGTATAGTCAGCAAATCAATGAGATGCACTGAAAACTGCAATGCCTGCAGCTGGCATTGGTCAATAGAAAGGGCCCGAATCTTCTCCATGACAATGCCCGACTGCACGTCGCACAACCAATGCTTCCAAAGTTGAATGAACTGGGCTGCAAAGTTTTGCCTCATCCACCATATTCACCTGACCTCTTGCCAATCAACTACCACTTCTTCAAGCATCTCGACAACTTTTTGCAGGGAAAACACTTCCACAAAAAGCAGAATGCTGAAAATGCTTTCCAAGAGTTCGCTGAATCCTGAAGCATGGATTTTTATGCTACAGGAGTAAACAAACTTATTTCTTGTTGGCAAAAATGTGTTGATTGTAATGGTTCCTATTTTGATGAATAAAGATATGTTTGAGCCTGGTTATAATGGTTTAAAATTCATGATCCGAAACCGCAATTACTTTTGTACCAACTTAATAGTATAAATCAGTAAGTGGTAGGTGGTAAAATAGCTGTTGTTATTGTTTCTTGTACTGTAGTCAATGGGGGGCTATGGAAGAATTCTGATCAAAGAAACACAAGGTTTTTATTTTAGAAAGAACATTTCTGGCAATAAAGTGAAGGGTAGATTAAAGAGAGCAAGCCTGGAGTTATGTAAGGACTTTGGGAGGCAACACAACTCAGAAGAACTTTCCACCTACACTTTCTTAAGGGACATGACAGAGGGCATGAACAAAACAGATCTGAATCATTTAGAAGATCACACTGAGGGGACCAGTGGCAGATTAGACTGGGTGGGAGCAGGTAAGAGGAAAGTCCAAAAAAACTGTGCTTTTGATTAGGTTGGTTGGATGAGTACCTGAAGGACATCCAAGCCAGACAGCCAATCAGACAGACAGATACATGAGGGTGGAGGAGGACTGGTTGATTGAAATTGATTTAAGGAGGCGCGGTTGGCCAACACAAGAAAGAAAAAATAAGGATGGAAGATCACTGGCCACAGTCCACAATTAGGAATTTAAGAAGAGCAGATACAGTGAAGAAGAGAAAGCAGAAACAAGATTACAGAGGATGGAGAAGTGGATGGAACGTAGGTGGAGGAGGCCACCTTCAGAGAGCTGCGCAGAGAGCAGGCGTGAAGCAGAGTGGCCACAGAGGCCAGCGCAGGCTCGATTCGGGGTTCTGGAGAACAGAGGTAACTGGGAAGCCCAGCAGGAGAAAGCTAAGAAAACAAAGAAAAAAATTACAGAGGTTTTGAGTTAGAATGGAATTTAAAATAATTTAGCTCGCCCTTTTTTATTTTATAAATTAAGAAACTGAGGGAACGCTAACTCACTTTCGACCATTACAATTGGAAGCAGTAGCAAAAGAAAAAGTCTGAGTTTCCCATTCAAAGATTAGAAATATTCAGTAATAAGTGGAATCAAGGTTGCCAATAAAAATTAAAGTAAGACTTGCCTGTGTTAGTCACAATAAAAATCATAACAAAGAATTAATAAATGACTATACTATATTATTCTCTTTAGGTTTCGTGAGTCTTTTTTGTGAATTCTTATTTATTCAATTTAAGTTCTCATTTATAAAGATAATTGGTAAAAAGCAAAAATACCTTGAAAGATTGTAATAAATCTACATGTGTAATTAAATCTTCCAATATGAATGCCACCACAGACAACATAAAACAGTGGAAGTTAGAAGCAGGCTCTAACTTCCAGATCCACCATATATGTCCCTTCTCTGATCTTCTCTTTCCCAGGCTAAAACACAGGAACAGGAGGAGCCATCTACTTTATCTGCTTTGCAGGGTTATTGTGAGAACTGAATGAGATTAGGAATTTAAAAGCACCCAATAGCCATAAAAGGTACTCTATTTAGAGCGGTACCTCTTGAATTATCTGTAGTGAATAACCTGTTTTTCCCTAATCTACATGGACTGATACTTTTCTAAAACACAATTAAAGTTGATTACTAAAAAACACACAAATTTGATGGCTTGGGAATGTGAAATGATGACAAAAGTTTTTAAGTGCCTACCTTCGATTTCAGTAGTAATTTTGGTGTGGAGTAATGACAAAAAGTTTGCAAAGTACCGGCTCTGTTACTAGGCAACCTGGGTTCAAATTCTTCTCTGCTACCTACCATCTATGTAACCTCAAGCTCTCTGTTTCATTTTTCTCATCTACAAAATATGGATGTCAATAGGGTTTCATTGAGATCCTGTGTCATAGGGTTGGTGTAAAAATTAAATGAGTTCACATATATAAACCCATTTGAACAGTGACTGGTACATTTTAAATGCTCAATAAATATTAGTAATTAACAGAATTATTATTTGAAGGCAGTGAACATAGTTATGCAGGGGATTACACTAAGAAAGTTTTTAAGATGGAATCTGACTTTTTTATAAGTAGACAAACTCTTCAAAAATTATATCATAATTCTTGAAAGCACAAATTATTTAAAAGGGAAAAAATTAAGAAACCCATTAACAAGACTGTTGATAAGAGAACAAACCAGACAACGAAATAAATTTTTTCAGGAAAAAAACTCAAAAAGAATAATATATTTTGCTAATTATACAATTGAGAGATTAAAGCACAATAAATTAGGGAAAAGTATATGGAAAAGAATCATTATTAGACAGTTGAATTGAAACAGTATTTTCTAAAAGAAATTAGATGTTTGGTCTTATTTACATGGTTAGACTAAAAACAATTTGCTGTAAATAATAATTAAGGGAAAAGAAATCTGTTTACTTCTTTAAAGGCTACTAACAAAAAACCACTGACTTTAATTGATCAAAATCAATTAAAAGGTTTATAAGGAGAAAATGCCTTTAAGAATCTGAGACATATAAAATAAATAAAAGCAAAAGCAGATCACATAAATAACCCCACACAAATTAGAGAAAATACTGGGTTGGAAACAAAGAAAAATTTGATTTTCTCTTCTCCATCTCTTCTGCTCTAATGTGAAACTATTTAGTAATTCTGGCAGCATGCTAACTCCAATGTACCGGGTGCCTTGAATTGGAACTGTTAGCAGAAGAAATATATAAAGATTGCATCTATTTTTAGTCTAGAGTGACGGAAGCAGTGGGTGGAAGGATATGCCCTAGATGGTATAGAACCATAAAAGGGACTCGCTGTGAGGCTGAGACAATTGCCACATACATACTACAAAAAGGAAATCTAGGACACGAGAAAACTGAGATGACACTGATTCCTGTTTAATACCAGGGAAAAAATCCCTAGCAGTTAAATTTTTTTACATTTTACATAAAGCGATATTTTCTGATAGGCACTCAAAATAGACAACTGATAATCAGCCAAAAACTCTTTAATTTGTGAGGTTATTTTAGTAGATACACATTTTTTAAAAATGAAACTTTCATCAACCAAGAACAAAAACCAAATATTGTTGGGTCATGTGCAAAAAACCAGGTATGATACTCAAGAGAAAATAACTAGATACTTAGAATTAGAAGTATGATTATAAATTCAGTTCTTTTGAGGGGAAGTTATTAAACTATAACATGAGAACTGTTAAAAAGTACATGTTGTGGCAGAGATTTTTGGTAGCCCCTCAATATCCACTCCCTTCATCTTCCACAGAAATATATTTTGCGCTAAGACACACAGATGCCTGGAAGAAATGCTATTCCCAGTTTCCCCTGCAGCTAGGGATGACCACGTCCTAATCAATGAGATATAAGTGGAAGTGTCATGTACAACTTGCAAGATAGTAACCTTCAAGGTAGGGAGGGGTACACACTTCTTAAACTCTCCCTCCTTCTTGCTAGTTAGAATGCAGACTTGATGGCTGGATTTTAAGCACTCATCATGGACCATGAGATAGAAACTCCTGTTGAGGATAGCTGAACAATAGAAACTCCTGCTGAGGATAGCTGAACAACAAGACAGAATCCTGAGTCCTTGATGTTGTGCACCATTCCACCAGTGCAAGGTTGCTACCTCTTAAGGGTCTTTTTTTTTTTTTTTTTCCATGTGAGAGAGTAATACATATCCATTTTGTCTGAGACATTGTTCTATGTTTTTGGTCATTCACAGCCTATAGCAATCCAATCTAATGTGGGATACTGTATGTGACAGAACCTAAAAGGGTCGCACTAGTTGAGCTAGCTGGGCAGCAGGTAACAAGGACTCATACTGTGGGCTGGAAAGCTAATTAATGTTATATGTTGGCAAAACATTTGGTCACATTGTTCCCTGATGAACCTTGGAAGACAGACCAAGTGTTAGCTAAGTCTATAGCAGCAAAGGTGTTACAAACAATTCAGAATGTTAAATATTAGCTGGCTCCATCTTACTGCTCTTAGCAACAAGAAGCTCAGAAGAGGCCACACTGTTGCAAGCTGAGATTTTGTTTTAAAAATCTCTCTCCTCGTGAATTACAATCAAATGTGACTAAGAGTCCTGTGACTTCGAGGTTTGCAGGTCTGAAAAAGCCAAGCAAAGCAATTACAAGCGTTGACTACAATGCCATAGCCACCTCAGAAGACTGGTGCCCCGTCATACACTGGCTGAGTTTCCTGGCAGAGAAGGGACTAAGAGTGCTTCACACGGCCTCAAGGGAGTCACCAGTAAGTTCACAAGGGGGGAGAGGGACAGAGGACAAAGGCTAACAAATAAAAGACACAGTCTTAAGGTTCAAAAATATCCAGATAAGACCTTGGCTATACTTGTTCATGGAACCAATAAACAGACTAGAAGCCTACTGAGTGTTTCAGGGAATTGGATTCCCAAGATACAGGATGGTCTGTATCACCTGCTACTGTACAACTTTTAAAGCAATTTCCAGGGCTCAAATCAGTACCAGAAAGAAGTATGGAACCTACTCAGAAGAGTGTACTCCCTAGCACCTACCTCAGACATGGCCACAGAGGATGGGGCAACAGGGGACAAAAGACTAAGGAGTATTTCCCACAGAGGAAAACCAGGGGCTACTGTCAGGTTGGGGTAAGGAGGAAGAGGAACAGATGGCACTAGGAGATGCTCTGTCTACAATACGAGGAACAAACTGACCAGAGGGGGCTTCAGAGAAGGAACAGATGCCATGTCAAGGGGGTTTCCAAGGACTGAACTGACGTTTGGTCTACAATAGGGGGTCTCCAAGGACTGACCAACCGGAAAGAGGCAAAAAAAAAAAAAAAACAAACCCATAAAGTGAGATATGATCAAGGCCACAAAAGGGGGTCTTTGAAGCATACACACAAACAAGGTGACCGTGTCCTCAAGTGACCCGCCCTCATTTGCATAGTAAAAATCACACCCACCTGCACCATGACAGCGTACAAAGGCCATGGTGACCTCCAGAAATTGCCTTACAAGGTTAAAAATCAGGAGGACTCACCATTCCAAAACCTGTCTATCCTTTCCCCCCAAATTCATGAATATTCCACCCCCAGCTTAACGTATTATTAGCAATTAGCATAAAAAACAGAACCTAACCCTGGGTGAGCTGTTCCTCATTAGAGCAGTCCGCTGTCTATTGACTTTGAGAGTGTACTATACTTTCCACTCTGTCTTTAAACTCAGGGTCGTTTCCACTGGCAGAAACGGACGCATTGTCTTTTCAGAATGTGTTTTCACTTTACAATGAAGGCTGCATGTGTATAAATCACTTTGTGCTTGTAAGTGTTCCATCATCCTGGCCAGGCTTGTGATTCTTCCAAGCACGGAGGCAAAGAACCAGGAAAAACACACAAACCTGACACTATCATATGAGGTACCAAGAACGTCCTTCAGTGCTAGGGCAGAAAGTCTTCATGACTCCTACTAAGCAGCATTTTATAATTCCTATCGAAAGCTGATGTGTTTCACATTTTCTCATTTTTCAAATGGGAGTTTTAAAAATTATTTCTATTCCCTTTTATGTTGGGAAGGTTGGGTTGCTTTTTAGTTCATATCCATCAGCTCACAGGAAGCCAGACCTGGACTTACTGGAAAGGACAGAGCATCACCCAGAGACCACGGACTCACAAGAGAACAGGGTAACCAGAGGAGACTTGGGGTTATCTCTCTTAGACAAGAGTAAATTCTCTATGCAGCAAGAAGAGTGGCCAAAGAGGGGAGACTGTGGCAAAGAGTGCTAATTGCTCACCAACATCTCATCTGCCCTTCTTTCCAAGAGACTCTAGTTTTACAGGGGCACAAGACAACTTGAACTAACGACTACATTTCTTAGCCTCTCTTACAGGTACGCGTGGTCATGTGACTAAGTTCTGACAATTGGATATGATCAAAAGTGACATGTGTGACTTTCAGAAAGCATTCGAAGGGAAAGAACACACCCCTGTTAACACACCTTGCCTTCCTATTGTCTAGAATGCAGATCTGATGGCTGGTGATTAAGTAGCCATCTTGGACCTCGAGATGAAAGCTCTATCGAAAGTTCTGTCCAGCATCCCTGACATGCTGGAGCCTTTCTGAGTCCCACCACCTAACTCTGAACTTCATTAACTTGATAGAAAAATAAACTATTTTCTTTATGCCATAACTTTTTTTGGTCACTGCAGAGAAGCCAAAGTAGAACCTTTTTTTTTTTTTTTTTTTTTTTTGAGACAGAGTCTCACTCTGTTGCCCAGGCTAGAGTGCTGTGGCGTCAGCCTAGCTCACAGCAACCTCAAACTCCTGGGCTCAAGCGATCCTCCTGCCTCAGCCTCCCAAGTAGCTGGGACTACAGGCATGCGCCGCCATGCCCGGCTAATTTTTTTCTATATATTTTTAGTTGTCCGATTAACGTCTTTCTATTTTTAGTAGAGACGGGGTCTCACTCTTGCTCAGGCTGGTCTGGAACTCCTGAGCTCAATCTGCCCGCCTCGGACTCCCAGAGTGCTAGGATTACAGGCGTGAGCCACCGCGCCCAGCCCAAAGTAGAGCTTTTACATACATAAATAGATATATCTGTGCACACATGTGTATGTGTGTATGTATGTAACCTAGTTAAAGCCTTTCCCTATACTGGTAGATTAATTATATCACAAACAAAATTAAACCTATGTAAGAACTGTAATTCAGTATTTCTTTCTTAACCATAATAGGCCTGTAATAAACATGCATGTTTCTCCCATACCAGATTTAACACTGGGGCTTTACTACACTTATCAAACATTTTGGCTATAAGCATTTATATAATATTAACCATGATTTAAGACTATCAGTCCTTAGAAGACAGTTATTAAGTTTCACTACTCTCAGTATTCTATAGCTAACAAGGGCCTAACACATATTCTATAACTGATAAGTACTAGTTGAATAGATGCAAAACTTAGGCTCTTTTGAAATTAATGTTAATAAACAGTGATTTTCTTTTTGGTTTTACTTCCAGAGTTTGAACTGGTCAGATCTTAATAATGTGAGATTTAGTCTTTAAAAACAACTACGGGTTACATCACCCAGTCTTCTTCCCACTGTTTGATGCTGACTTTTAATTATGGTACCTTTCAGAAATTACTGCAAAGTCCAGTAGAACATTCAAAAATTACATGCACTGTACATGCTCCCTTGATTTCTTCCTGGTTTTCGGTAGGACGATAGAGTTCTAGAGTAGACCATTCAAATAACGAGGACTCAGTAAATGTGTACAGAGAATGGTAATAAGGATGAGTATGAGGAGGCCACAGTGGCGGAATGGATCAGTGGTTAGAAATGCAGGGTGTTCACGGGCAGGAGTCTAAGCTAGATATTTAACATATTAGGCTCTAAGAAAGCCGCATGAGTAGGCGGAAAAAATTAGGAGTTACAGTTTTTGAAACATAGCAGACTGCAAAGGATAATAGCTCTGTAATCTGTAACAACCACTGGGACAGCATTTTATTTTAAAACATGTACTTATACATATACTTCATTAAGAAACTCTACAGTTTTATAAAGGCGTTGTTACAGATAAAACAGTCATTACTTCTATTTATAGTTTTTCTCCTCATGGTCACATTCAAACACAGCTTCTGTAAAAAAATTTTTTTTAATTGATAC
Organism: Indri indri; assembly: GCA_004363605.1. Lineage (NCBI taxonomy): Eukaryota > Metazoa > Chordata > Mammalia > Primates > Indriidae > Indri > Indri indri. The sequence goes on from RJWJ010000598.1 coordinate 24,237, forward strand.
ATAAGAATTGTACATATTTATGGAGGAGTATGTGATATTTTGAAACATGCATATAATGTATAATGATCAAATCAGGGTATTTAGGATCTCTATCACCTCAAACATTTATCATTTCTTTGTATTAGGAACACTCCAAATCTTCTAGCTATTTTGAAATAGAAATTGTTGCTAACTACAGGCACTGTACTGTGCTATAGAACACTAGAACTTATTCCTTCTGTCTAACTATATGTTTGTGCCCATTAACCAACCCCTCTTCATCCTCCCGACCCCATCCCACTCCCTGGTAATTATCATCATTCTATGCTCTGCCTGCATGAGATCAACTGTTTTAGCTCCCACATATGAGAACATCTGACAGTTGTCTTTCTGTGCCTGACTTATCTCACTTAACATAATGACCTACAATTCCATCCATGTTGGTGCAAATGACAAGATTTCATTCTCTTTTTATACTGAATAGTGTTCCAATGTGTACATATACCACATTTTCTTTATCTATTCATCCGATGATGGACATTTAGGCTGATTCCATATCTTGGCTATTGTGAATAGTGCTGCAGTAAACATAGGGGTGCGGACATCCCTTTGACATACTGATTTCCTTTCCTTTGGATAAATACGCAGTAGTGGGCTTGCTGGAGCACATATATGGTAGTTCTGTTTTTATAAACACAGAACTTTATCATCCCCTTTACCCAGTGACTGGATAGAGAGTGAAGGTAAAAAGGAGGAGATACTGACTATAAAAAGATGCATTAAACCTCTAAGAGAAAGCACATATAATTTAAAATTTTCTATTTAATAGCACAGTATAATTTTTAATTGGAAAATTATCATCCCTATTATAATATTTCCAAAAATTATCCTATCTGGAAATAATTATAATAGCAATGAATAAAGTTTGGAGATTCACAGGCTAGAGCTTGAATCACAACTCTGCCAATTATTAGGTCTGTGACTTCAGGCAAGTCACTTAACCTCTGTGTGCCTCAATTTCCTTACCTGTAAAATGGGGATAATAATACTTTCTACCTAGTATGTGCCGTTGTGAGAATTAAATGAGTTAATCCAAACAAAGCACTTAGCACACTGCTTTCAACATATTACAGGCTCAATAGGCTAATAATTACTGTTAGCTGTCAGTCAGCAGGGCTTCACAGAATACAGAATCTCTAAGAAGTATTATGTTCCACCAAAGGGAATATATCAGTTTCTCTGCAAGGAGCAGAGAATTTTCTTGTTTATGAAAAGAGAGCTTTAATTAACACGGACTGAGAAATACTATTCTGAGCCTTACTCTTACTGGGCCCAGAGTAAGTGCCACTCATTCAATAAGTATCATCCCTGCTTCTTGCCCGTGTGCCCTCCCCTGCCATGTACACAATATAGAGACGTGGGGGTGTCAGAGAGGGAAAAACAAGCACTGTGCTAGGAACTGGGGGAGCAGCAGTTAACAAAGCACCATGAAGACTTCTGACTTTAGACATCAGTACACCTTAATAGCTTTTGAAGATTCACAGTATTTGGAAAAGAAAACAATCTAACAATACCTTTTTTTCATATTCCCCAGAGTACCTAGCCCAGAGCTTGCTTACAAAGGGCAACTCTCACTGACATTAGACCCTTGTTACTTTCCTTTTCCTAAAACTGTATCATCCCTTGGCTTCTGGGGTATTATTGATATTTCCTCCTGGGGTCTCCTCCTACACTCGTCTGACCCTGCCTTTTCAACCTGTCAGAGTCTTTTCTCCTTTTCCATCACTTAAATATTGGTGTTCCCTAGGTTTCTGTTCCAACCCTTCCTTCTTCTTTCTTCCAGATGATCTCATCATCCACAGCTTCATCTACTACTCAAACGCTGATTGTTCCCAAGCATTTACTTCTAGACCTCATATCTCTTCTGGGCACCTGACCCACCTTTTCTACAGTGTAAGGGGGCTCATTCCCCTATCTTCTTGGTTAACTATATCACTTTCCACCATGTCTTACCTAAGATACCAAGGAGCTATGTTTGACACCCATGTAAGCCTTCTTCATCCTCTCTTCTAAGTGTAAATTTCATCTCCTTAATATTTGTTGAATCCACTTTATTGTCTCCATTGCTAGAGCAATATGCCTTAGATTAGACCAACAGTACAACACAATGGTTAAGAGTACTGGCTGGGTAAACACATACCTGGATTTTCTTTTTCTTTCTTTCTTTTTTTAGAGACAGGATCTTACTCTGTTGCCCAGGTTGGAGTGCAGTGGCACAAACATAGCTCACTGCAACCTTAACCCCACCAAGTCCAGCTAATTTTTAAATTTTTGTATAGATGGGGTCTCACAATGTTTCCCAGGGTGGTCTTGAACTTCTGGGCTCAAGCGATCATCCCACCTTGCCCTCCCAAAGTGCGGGGATTACTGGCATGAGCCACCATGCCCAGCTAGGATTTTCATTAAGGTTCTATCATTAACTGTATGCCTTACATCAAATTACTTAGCATCTTTGGGCCTTGAGGATTAAATAAGCCAACACATGTAATATTTTCACAGTAGTGCTTGGCACAAAAGTAAACATGGAAAAATATTAGATAATAGTTTTATTTCTATATTATTATTGGTATTTTAATTATTGCATTTATTACAGTTCTAGGCACACAACTGATAAATGAAAAAAATGAATCATTTAATTAATGTGTGCTATTGGAACCAGTAAAAATAACCACAGCAAAAACTGAGGATCTAGTCCTATTATGCGTTAATTGATTATAGGCTTTCAACAAGTATTTTTAACCATTCTGAGCTCTGATATTCATTTTATGAAATGCAGATTAAAAATATTTATCCTACCACTTGACTAAGTTTTTGTAACACCATCATGAGATAATATGGAAGCTCTGTAAAACAGGAAAAGCACTCTGTCAACAAAAGGAAAAACAGTATTAGTATACTACTTCATACATACGTAATTTGACCCTTATTTTTATGACATAACACTAAGGCAGGAAAAATGTACAAAGGATGAAAGAAAAATGGTTTCTGAAAGGAATAACACACTCATATGATAAAGGAAGGATATAAAGCGGAGTTTAGGAATGACAAGATTTCTCTCCTGATGAGGCTGGAAGGAAAATGGAAAACTAAATCGAGAGAAAATACAGTTGACGTCAAACAATTAATCAAATTTGAGATAGTCCCAAAATCATATGGTATTTATTAACAGCACATGATGTCACAATCTATTCAGCACATAATCTTCTAAATATAAAATCATATTGGAAAAGAAAAAAAGTAAATATGTTTTCCTACTAGAGAACTTTTCCAATGATATATCAAATATATATTTATTCTCTTGAAAAGTTCTAAAAGTAGCAATGGAAAGAGGGGAAAAGAACTTCATTACCTCAGGACATCTGACAAAAGATAAAACAGTGAACAAGACCTTAGGAATACCCAAAATAACAATCTAGTTACGGATATTAGAAATGATGAAAAAAAGCCAGAAAACATTTTTAAGGGAAGTATTTTGCCTAAATTACTTTGGAGGTGGCTCTTTAGTGAACAGAAACACATCTGGGAATGCATCTGGAAGAAAACATAATTGTCTAATCCTTGCTGAATCATTTGTGGGTCTTTTTGTTTTTTGCAATTTCTTTTTTTCTATTCTGACAAATATTCTGCTTATATTTCCAAGCACTAGGAATAAAACTAGATGAATACGGAATAATAAAATACAAATTTAACCTAACTTATCTTTTATAAGACATATTCCAATAAGGACACATGGACTAATGGGAGAGAAAAATAACTCAGGATGTTAATAAATTAGCATCATTTTTTGCAGAAAAACAGGAAAAGCAGGTCATAGGATAGGCTGGACAATACGCGTTAACTCAATGACTCACAGAACTCATCCTGCCAGAGTGATACTGGCTTTGCGCCCTTGTGCCCCTGCACTGGATGAGTGCACAGTGGAGACATCAGATGATGAAACTCTGCTAGTTTGTTCTCTAGTTTGTTCTCCCCCCGCCCAAAAAAAGGATTCCCCTTTACCCCTGAATAAATGCTCATTGCTTATTAGTTGTGGCATTTCACTGGGCAATCTCTGGATATAACAAACTTGGGGGAATAGGAAAGAATCTCACAGTGCTAAAAGGGTTAATATTCTATCACAAACAAAACAAATTAACCCTGAAGTACACAGTACATTAACAAATGATAATGGCAAATTCTGATATCATAGGATTAAAAATCAACATGAAAATGGTACAGTAAGATGAAACTTACTTTAGATCCGTGCAACTTGTAGGTAAATACATACTGTCTGTTAATTCACTCAAAATGTATTTACAAAGTGAGGAAGATAGAGATGTTAACTAGTTAAGGTCTAGTTAAAATAAGCCAAAAAGTCACTGAACTTCCAACAAAATAATTTGTCTAAACAGACAGGTCTTTTAATATATAAACTGTTTCATTTTTTAAAATGTATCCATTAATAGGACATTCTTATATGTTTCCTTCACACTTTAATGTGTGAATTTGAAGATTCAGATTCTTTTACTTAGCATTAAAACATATGCTTAAGAACTCTGCATGTTGTCATTTTTTGGATGTATGTTAACACACGGTTTATGTTGGAGAGTGATTGTAAATTCACAGCTGCTCAAAGAAGTGGGGCCCAATTAAAGTCCACATCCAAGGCCTCAAGGTCCTGGGAACCGTAATTATATCATCCTTACCATAACGAGGCAAAAAATCTTTCAATTGGGAAGTAACTCAAAATTATATGAAAAAAAGTGAATCATTCAAGTTTTATACTTTTTTTTGGTCCCAGTAACATGTTAAAAAGATAACAGAGATACCAGTTAAGTGATAATGAGTGAAAGTAGTAAAATTCATGAGGTACTTATTAAAAAAATATAAAAATACAGATTCTTTCTAAAATTAGACTTGCACCTCTTGCTCATTCTATGTATTAATAGTTTTCTTCCCATAGTCCTATAAATCCCATCACATATTTCAAAAAATCATTTTATCCCTTTAAATAAAAACATCAAATTAGTTAATGCTAACTGGATTAATAAATCTGAATAGAATAACGTAAGTCATGTGACTGTTCATGACCAGCTGTTTTAAATTAGTATATTAAGTAATTTACACACTCCTCTTTGCAAAGGTTGCATGATTTAATAAATTCCCATATGCCTCAACATGTGCCAACACTACTAGGTTATCTTCGATCCAGCTGCTGTTATGATAATAGCTGCCAACTTCCAAACTACTGAAGAGAATAATGAATCAGCTTCAACTTGGCTCATATGTAAACTTATATTGCTCCCAGCTAAAACATGGGCCATTTTCAACTGTAAAGAAAATTAATTAAAAAGATTTCACCTCCACTGTTTGAGAAACATGGCTCCACAAATACCACTGAATTAGAAGTTTAAAAGCCTACAGCTTCAGGTAAACTCCCATAGGTTGGGTTTCAGTCTCAAATGCTGTAGGTGGTTTTAAAGACTGGATTTTTTTGGAGGCAACAGATCAGGTAATGCCTTGTCCCTAATTCATAACATGAATATTTGAGAAGCCTCATACTGCTGGAGAAAGAAAAAGAAAAAGGAGAGAGAGAGAGAGAGAGACAGACAGACAGACAGACAGACAGACTGACTCTTATTTGTCGAAGGCTAATTACAAAAAATGCTTCAAAGACTTCAAAGGAAACAAGATATAAATGAAAAGGTCCACATTTAGATAGGATTTGAAAGCAAATAGAAGAAGAAAGCACCCAACATACGATTTTAAGTCCAGATCATTTTATCAACGAGTGTTAGGCACAAATCAGGGCAACATGATAGCGTTAGGCCCTCTAAGAATGAAGATACTGTATTGAATTTTAATAAAGTCTGGACAAAAAAATTTGTGCTAGATCAGTTTCACAGACTAATGGTTCTACAGAAAGCCCTGAAACTTTGGTGTTTCCAAAATAAATACTAATCTATTTGGCATAAAGCTATGCTAGTTTTTATGGAGAAAAGTAAGCCAAATATAAGAGAAGTTTGCTTAAAATATTTCATTTATTTCTAAATGTCCATAAGAGTTGAAAATTACTCATTAGATGGACAGACTTACCCAAGAGGATAGGAAAACTCTTTTTTACTAAAGGGCAAAGCTGTATCATACCATCCTCACAGGAGTAAGGCTGTACTATTCTTCACAAACAACAGGATGGACTGGATGAAACACACAACTTTATGGTTCTGATGAATTGCCTAAAACTAGGCAAGGATCACTTTATTAGCAGTGATAACCCAATTTCTTCTTCTTTTTTTAAAATAAGGTACCTGAAAATTTTTCAGTCATCTGCCATGTAGTCAGATATACATACTGGTATGTCATATCGGCTGCCTGCTACAGTTTTCTACTACATCTTACTTATAATCTAAATGTGAAATTACATACCTAGGTTGCTTCTGCCTTTTCTGTATATACACGATACAGTGCTAATTTTAAAATCTCTTCAAGATGCTAACTAGCTAGACTCATACTCCACAATTCTAGTGATTCACAACATTTGAAACTGAATTTGTGGATGGATGGGTATGGGATGGGGTGTCTTCTATAGGCATCTCCAATATCCTCTCCAGGGATCTTTGATATTTCTGTTGCCAGAAATACTAGATATCCCTGGGCAATGTGTTTGGTTCTAGGATCGTCCAGTTAGTTGAACACTTCTAGAAGAGCTACATGGATGCCTCACAATAACTCATAATCAAAGGAAGGAATTCTTTCAGACTTTAGCCCTGACTTTAGCCCATGAATATAGGCAAGAGACTATTTTCTAATATCTTACTGTGATCATCTTTTCACTTCTATATAGCTCACAGAGGCTGTTGAAACTGTTCAAGATGCAACAGATTTAACAGTTCCATCTTCAGAGCAACACAAAAGGCTAGAACTTGTTGTGAAACTGTTGCCCAGGTAAGTAGCCACAGTAATTCCCCGAACTACTGAGTCAGCACTCACCCAAATGGAGATAACAGAGAGGTGCTAATTCCCTAACCTCATTTAATAACGCTAATGCAAAAACTATTTGGAAAGTGTTCTAGTCTATTCTGCACAATGGGATGCATGCCTACACTCAGCAACATATTGTGTAATAAGTATGAAGTGTGCGCATTATTTGCTACTGCTTTAATAAGCAAAGAGGGCAAGAGAAATTTCATAGATAAAATAATTTTTTTGCAATTTTGAAAACATTCCCTTCACCAGCACCAGTGCGCCCAAAAAACTCTCTTGCGTGAGACAAGTTCAGCTGCAATAATTTAGAATAAATGCAAGGAAGGGATGTGCACCAACAATAGACATGTAACATAAAAAGCTTTACTTTTTAGCCTTGTCGGGTTCTGTTCAAGATATGAAAATATTAGAGATGGCAGAGATCTATCTGTTGTTATTGTTTTCTACTTTGAAGGTTGTATGTACTAAATAATTATAAAATCTTGGAATAAATATCCCTTCTATTCACTAATTTGAATATTTGAAAGATCAGCTGTATTTGTCTGCACACTAAGTGTCTTTATTCCCAGTGGTTAGGATAATCAAGAAATGCCTAAAGGTAAAAAAAACAAAACAAAACAAAAAAAAAAACAATTAGAAAGATACATGAAAAAAAGATACAGAAAGAAGGAAAAAGTAAAATGATTTGAAAACAATCATATGCAGTCAGGATAAATGACTAATTAAAGTTGGAAAAAATAATTATTTACAATTTGTATAAAGCAATCATATCCATGTAGTACTTCAACACAGTACAAAGGTACATAATTATAAACAAGAAGATTGAAATGAAAAATTGTATCTTAATTAAGAAAAACAAGAGAAGAAAAATTATGGAAAAAAATTTATGGAAAGTAGGAAGACCCATGCCACAAATATGCCAAGATAAATGATACACCCCCAGAGGGAAGAACAGTGCCCTAGACTTGAGAAGGCTCCATATGACCTTGGCCAGCACTTCTATTTCCTGCCTTGCATAATCACAGAAGGCATTCAATGTTTGGTGATGATGAGAAATAGGATTTTGAAGAACATAATTATGGGCTGCAAGTGTTTTCTGTGGAAACAAAATTATCGTTCATGTCTGAGACTGTGTAAATATGCCTTAATTTTGGTCAATAGCAATTTGAACTTTAAAAAACAGAATCCTCAAACCTCCTTATAAATCACAATTCTTCAAGCAAACTACAGGGATTAGTATGTAAAAGAAAAGACATTCCAGATACTCGTTAAGAAAAAATGCTATTTAGTAGAAAATTATCTATTTTGTAGTGACACGATTTGGCCTACCTCCATGTCAAAATCAGCTCACAACTTCAAAAAGCCACATTAAAGGAGATTTAAGCAGAGCAAAGCTAAAGCAGTTTTCATCTACCAGCTCAGGTATAAAAATAATCACAATTCGCATTACCTTAAAAAGACTGGCAATCTTACACAAATTAACGGTGTGTCATGTACAGATGCAAGGTGGATATAAACTGAGGAGAAAGAAAAACCCACATCAAAGGGGCCCAAGGAAACTTAAAGGCTTTGAAAGCTTCGAAAGTCTCGCCTTCTCTCTTGTACCTTTAATTGTGAGGCAGCAGTAAGTGCATTTTGCCACATGCTTTTGAAAGAAAAAAGAAATGGTTATTTTCTTAAGTACTAACAGACTTACTTCTCTTTCAGAAAATCCACGACTCTTTTGAAGTCAGCCACGCAGTACTCTCTTTTCATTTCCATGAGGACACTGTCAGAGGCAGATTGGACTGGTATGTGCAGAAAAGCGTAGACTCTGGGATGATTAAGGATTTTTGCCATTTCCTTAAAAAAAAATGGAAGGAGAAAACGTTAATCATTTCAACACATCCAGGAATGGTTCCTTCAGATCAACACTCACAAGTGCAAGCAAATAAACGCACTAGTTGAAAACAGACCAATCATCAAGGCTCTTAAAGTGAACATCGATTGGTAATAGTCTATGATGATATGTTAGAATTTAATATTGCTTTCAGAGAATTCCACAGAAAAATTATTTCCTCATGCTATAAAGTTATATAATGCCTAAAGAGTAAAAAAAGATTTTTGAGTACTTCAAAAAAACACCAGTCCCACTTCACTTCAAAGAAGTTTTATGTTCTGCCTGTTACATTACAAGGAGAAACAACAATATTTAAGACAAACAGCTGAGACCTCATAATCCCATGTACTTGAATAGAGAAAGTTTCCCAATTTAGGTTAAGACAACACAGTTTTTTTTCAATACTGAAGGAGGAAAAAAACCGTACAACTCACCTGTTTCTTTTTTCCTTATTTCAGTCACTTAAGGAACACATTTTTTGAGCATCTATTTTGCAAAAGGCACATGACCAGACCAACCAGCTCACCACCGCGCCTACTGACATCCACGTTTAAGATGCAAAAAAGAAGAGACAGACGGGACAAAGGGGAAGAAGAGTATATCTTGCAAAGTTAAAAAGAACAAATCTGAGCGAAGCAAACTAGGAAACTCAAGAGTGTTTTTAAAATTTCTCTGAGGAGACGAAGAGGGTGCAAAAAGGAGCGAGGGAAGTAAAGCTGTGTAACTTAACCATCTACGCGAGCACTAAGAGATCTGGTCAATGTGGCCCTTCCCGCTGCTGCATGCAGTCCCGTCACCAGTCTGCGAGGGGAGGAGAAAGGGAAGGAGACAGTGAAAGGGACAGAGCACGAGCACCCACAGAGTCCAGCAGTGGATAAAAATGTCAAAAAGGAGATGCTCGTTCATAACTTGCAGGTGGCCATTGATTTTTAGTTTTCAAAGTACTGTACTTTTAAATCGGCTATCTCATTTCATCCTTCAAACAATATTCTGAAGGATATTATGGAGTCAAAGAGCCAGCTAATTCCATAGTTAGTTCTTAGTGACTCAAGGGTCAGTCATGCATATGGATCAGCCACACACTGTTTCTCCATTTCCTTTTCATCGACTGTGCATGTGAGCATTTTTAAAGTGGAAGCCCAGAGATTAACTTCAATCGGTCACCTTCTTAGTACTAGTTTGGTTGTTTAAAGAAATATCCTTTCACTAAGAAATTCAGATTACCAAATAAAATCACTCACAGATATCCTTTATTCACACCTTCTCTGCCAAGAATAGGTTTATACACATTGTTATATATAGACTACTAAATTGGAATTGAGGTTGAAGAATTCCGTATTCAGTAGAAAAATAACTGGATACATCTTTAGTCAACATCTACTGGGTAGACAGCTGTGCGAGGCAGAGTCACACTTACCATTTCGTACCCTACAGTAAATATGCTGGCTTTCTGCTATGATTCTCTGCCTTTCAGGTTTTTCACACTTGAACATCAAAATCCCCAAAAAGTTATAGAGTGACATAATTGTACTAAGATCTTCGCTTTCTCAAGGGGCAGGACTCACAGCTTTAGATGGCTTTTGACATACCTATTGCGGTGAGAAATGACATCTTGACACATATTACACTTTGTAAGATGAAACTTAACTCTCAGTCTCTGTGCTTTTTCTCATCTGTAAAATGGAGAGAGTGCTAATATCCACCTCATAGAGTTACTGAGCTACTGTGAAAATAAATTAAGGCAATTGAGTACGTGCTTATAGAGTAAGCACTCAGTATATAAATCATCTAATACACCTCTTCCTTGGAAAGTACTTAAAGTTCCTGGTAACATAATTTCATCCAGATTAATGGGAACCTTATCAGTAATAAACTAGTTCCCTAACTAGCAAGTGAAGGAGAGATAACTGGTGCTGATTTGCATAACAAAAAATTTTAAAGGCGTACCGGAGCAAACATGACCCCGGGCCAGAAAAGGCAGTGCAGTTTCTCTTACAAACACTCAGGGTGGCCTCCTACTATAAACAGGATACTGCATTAGATGAAGTTTTGCCTAGTCACTGTACATCAATTTACAAATTAAAATGTTAATAGCAAACAAGTAGGATAAATGTGGTGGTTTTTTCCCTTTGGTTCTCAAAATAAACCTTTCCACTAGTAATTACTTTCAGCTTTATGCTACAGACTTTGCAACTTTATACTGCTAGGCACTAGCGCACAAAATAAAAATAAACCTGCCCCTTAATTAAAGTCTATGTTTCTGCCACTAAGAGAATCATTACTTAACATAGATTAATGTGTCCCAAAGAGACACGGTACGTTATTTTTTTTCTTTTTTCTTCTACCCCCTTCTCACTCAGCACTCTTGGTTAAGGATAACGTGTGTTCTCTTCACCTTTCAAAAACTTCTTCCGCTGTGGTCTCTCAGCAACCTGTTCCTGGTGTTACTAAAATGTGTACTTAGTCCTACCTGGCAATATGATAATGAATCTCCAGAACTGAAAGCTCTACAAGGGCAGAAATTATTTTATTCCTCTCTCTGGATCTCTGCGATAGCTAGCACTGTGCTTAGCACACCATTAAACATTTAAAAATAGATATGTATTAAAACTACATCAATGTACACAAAAAGATATTTAAATTTTAATTGCTTTTTGATAGTAAGACAAATTTTCATTAGTACTAGACGGAAAGGTGAGGAAGCTGCAGAAGAAAAGTCTGAAGCTATCAGAGGTTGGTTCGTGAGGTTTAAGGAAAGAAGCCACCTCTATACCATAAAAGTGCAAGGTGAGGCAGCAAGTGCAGATATAGAAGCTACAGCAACGTACCCAGAAGATACAGCTAAGACAATTGATGAAGGTGGTTATGCTAAATAGATTCTCAATGTAGATGAAATAGGCTTCTACTGGAAGAAGATGCCATCTAGGAATTTCCATACCTAGAGAGGAGAAGTCAATGCCTGGCTTCAAAGTTTCAAAGGATAGGCTAACTTGCTTGTTAAGGGCTAAATGCAGCTGGTAGACTTTAGTTGAAGCAATGCTCATTTACCACTCCGAAAATCATCAGGCCCTTAAGAACTGTGTGAATTTGACTGTCTGTACTCTGTCAATGTAACTACAAAGCCTGGACGATAGCACAACTGTTTACAGCATGGTTTACTGAATATTTTAATCCCACTGCTGAGACCTACTGTTCCAGACAAAAAAAAAAAAAGACTCCTTTCAAAATATTACTGCTCAATGACAGTGTACCTGGTCATCCAAGAGCTCTGACGGAGATATACAAGGAGATTAATATTGTTTTCATGCCTGCTAACACAGCATCCTATCTGCAGACAATGGATCAAGGATTGACTTCAACTTTGTCTTATGATTTAAGAAATACATTCCGTAAGGCTATATAGCTGCCATAGATAGTGATTCCTTGATGGATCTTTGGAAAGTAAATTGAAAATCTTCTGGAAAGGATTTATCATTCTAGACACCATTAAAAATGTTCATGATTCATGGGAGGAGGTCAAAACATCAACATTAACGTAAGTTTGGAAGACACTGATTACAACCCTGATGGATGACTTTGAGGGGTTCAAGACTTCAGTGGAGGAAGGAACTGCAGATATAGCAGAAATAGCAAGAGAACTAGAATTAGAAGTGGAGCCTGAGGATAATGAGTGAATTGCTGCAATCTCATGATCAGACTCAAATGGATGAGGAGTTGCTTCTTACGGATGAGCAAAGAAAGTGAGTTCTTGAGATGGAACAGACTCCTGGTGAAGATGCCGTGAACATTGTTGAAATGACAACAAAGGATTTAGGATATTACATTAACTTAGTTGCTAAAGCAAAGGCAGGGTTTGAGAAGAGTGACTCTAACTCTGAAAGAAGTTCCACGGCACAGCCACCTCAACCTGCAGCAACCACCACCCTGATCAGTCGGCAGCCACCAACATGGAGGCAAGACTCTCCGCAAATAAGAAAAAAAAAATACTATAGCTTACTAACAGCTCAGATGATCATTTGCATTTTTTAACAATAAAGTATTTTAAAATCAAAGTTATGTACATTTTTTTAGACATAATGCTAATGTACCTTTAATAGACTACAGTACATTGTAAGCATAACTTTCATGGGAAACCAAAAAATTTGGGTGACTTCCTTTACTGCAAGATTTGCCATATTGTGGTGTGGTCTGGAACCAAAACTGTAGTATCTCTGAGGTATGCCTGTAAAAATCAAGACACTTTAAAGGTGGCTAGCCCCATCGTGGGTTATATTTCTTTAGATTGGAATCACAACATATTTTCTTATGGAAGTAATTTATAAATGATGTGCAGGGTCCCAGATTCACCAAAGGAAAAAGCAGCACTTAGTTCAAATTGTGGCTGATGGAAGAATGGCAGCCCTGATCCACCCTGTGCTCTGAGCTGGGTGAGTCTGAGCAGAAGGGCAGGTATGTAAGTGGGCTTGTATGTGCACACAGGGTGTGTGCCTCGGTGTGGGATGGAATGTTTGAGGCGCTCTCATAGCAACTAGCATGGAAAAAGTAGCTGTTTTAATATAAAGTCTTTTATAATTTAAGGATCAATGTATCGAGGCTGCTTAAAATATACATGGTGACTTTTTTATAGGCAGGGACTGGAGAATGGCTAGTCAGATCAACAAAACAGTGTTTCTATCTGGTACCATTACCTGGAGTTCTCTTCTTACAAAATGATAGTCACCCCAAATGTTTGTTATTTTTTTCTGAACTTAAAATATACATAAAAAATAAACTAAATTAAAACAAATTTAATTTTACAAAGCATTCCTATGTATGGGTATGTTTTTAAAAGAACTGCTAAGTTTCATTTTTATTGAAAATGAAATCAAATTAATCATCGTATTCTACCTGGTTTTGAATATACATACACTATCAGCTTAAAAAAATCACTCAGTGTGTGAGAGTTTATAAAATACATAAATACTTGCATTCGGATTCATTTGCACTCACATTGATAGTTATCATAAAGCCCTCTCAGATTATAGCTTAGTTATGAAGTAAATGCCTGTGTAAAATGCTAAACTTTACAGTGCTATGTTGTTTTTAACTAATCCAAGTTACATGATAAAGCAAAAAACCTTCAAAAAAAGAGACACTATACCATTCCCTTTAAGCATTTTAAAAATAGCTTGAGATATAATTCACATACCATACAATTCATCCATTCAAAGTATGCAATTAAATTTTTTTAGTATATTCACAGGGTTGTAAAACCATCACCGCAACGTAATTTTAGAACAAATCTCCCCTAAAACAAACCCTGTGCCCATTAGCAGTCACTCCCATTCTGCCTCATTTCATGAACCTTCTCCTAGCCCTGAACAACCACTAGTCGACTTGCCATCTCTATAAATCTGTCTATTCTGGACATTTCATATAAATAGAATGATACAATATGTGGTCTTCTGTGACTGGCTTATTTTACTTACAATGTTTTCAAGGGTCATGTATGTTGTAGAATCTAAGCATTTACTTCAATTAAACAATAAAACATAGAAATTTAGAATTTATTAAATACATCATTTCATACAGAACTATTTCAGATGTTCTGAATATTATTAGCTTCACTACGATGGTAAAGCAAGTTTCACCCACACTTACTGGCCTTAACAGAAACATTCTAATGGCATTAATTTGCTAAAGATTAGCTGGCATATATTTTATTAGAAAAATTTAATAGAGACAAAAGATGGGGGAAAAATATAAAAATTCCTTAAAAAATTGGTTCTCTTAAAATGAGAACAACAGGGGCTATAAATAATAATGATACTATGTGGGTTTTTTTTCCTATTCTTTTCTGTTTTGTTGCGGTAAAATATACGTAAAATTTACTGTTTTAACCATTTTTAAGTGTACAATTCAGTGACATTAAGTTTAGTCACAATGTTACACAACATTATCCACTATCCATTTCCAAAACCTCTGCATCTTCCCAATTGAAACTCTGTACCCATTAAACAACAACTCTCCCTTCCCCACTCCCCCAGCTTCTGGGAACCACTATTCTACCTTCTGTCTCTATGAATTTAACTACTCTAGATATCTCACGTAAGTGAAATCACACAATATTTGCGCCCTTTTGCTTCTGCCTTATTTCACTTAGCATAATGTTTTCAAGGTTCATCCCTTCAGTAGCAATATTACGTTGTTTGTTTATATCTCTTTTTCCAGGCAGTTTTTAGCTCTACTCTCAATGCCAGAGCACACTGTACAGACTTCTATTTGCACTTATTTCCCTGTCTTGCAATGAAACCATACATTCTCAAACCCCACAGGACTATCTTGTTTATCTTTATCTCCCTGTTTCCTTGCTTAATGCCTGGCCCTAAACACTTAAATTGTAGTTGAATGTATGAAGGATCGAATGCCCCAATCAATTAATCAACATGGTTATTTTGGAGTAAGTCCTACAGCGGTTTCTAGGTAATGGTCACAAAGCAATGCCAGTGTTCCAGGAGATCCTATTTTGGAGTCACATTCAACACTCACAAAGTCATAAGTCAAGATAGAATAAAACCAGAAACATATTTCACCCATTACTTCATTAATTACATTACAGCAGCTATGAGGTGAATTACCAGCACCTATGTTTACTCTAGCAATTTAATAATAAATTATCGTTAACAGCATCAGAGAGTATATGAGGGAGCAGAGGAAGGAAAATTTCCAATCATTGTGCCCCAAACGGGAAGGAACAGACATTGTGAACGGATTCTAATTTACATTTGATCTATAATAATTATAACAGAAAATTCACTTCTAAACTGCAAAGAGTTAACATTTTCAGTATTTGCACTAAAATAGGTTGAAATAAAACGTCTGTTCTAATCACCTTCCACAGCAGTGTAAAGGGACCTCAGTGCTCACCACTTCGTCTTGGTGTCAGAGTCAATGATCAGGCTTTACATTACCAAGATAAAAATATCCTTCTTGATACTAATGTCAAAATGCTAAGAGTTATAATTATGCACACAAACACATTTATTTTCAACTGACGTTCTCAGTGTTATATTTTATTTTTAAATTATGATCCTCTTTTGTTAAGGCCAAGAAATCAAAACACGGTTCTTATATCCTGATTATAGTAGTGGTTACACAAATCTATACATATGTTAAAATTTGTGAAACTGAACACATACCAGAAAGTCGATTTTATTGTATTAATTTTAAAATAAAATAACAGAGAAAAACAGTAAAATCTGTTGTGATCCAAATACTACATGATATGGATAGGTTTATGTTAAACAAAATGTATAATCCACTTGCAGTTTACTTTTTTCCATTTCAGAAAAGATTAAGTGTACTAAACACTAAAAGAATGAATCAATAGCTGATCAATTTACTGGAGAAAGGGCAGCCCAGTTAGATTGCACATTCAGCTATTTCTATTGTCTTAAATTGGCTTCTCTTAAATATTATTAAATAATTAAGGAATCCAATAGAAAGACAGATGTTAAAGATTCATTTTAAAATACTCAAGTCATTTATCTATGATCTGATTATCCAAATTGAGGCTTACTTTAGACAACTTTTCTTTCATGTTTTAGGCAGTAGACGGTAGAAAGTGGTACAGTGATTTAAGTGCTTTAGTTAGGAGTTCCTTGGTATGCAAAATGATGCAGCTAAGCAAGTACCTCTCAAACATCAAACTATCTTTCTGCGATAGGGAAGCAGACAATAACTTCCTCCACATTTTATAAACACTTGAACACATTATTGTCTCATTTGACAATGAAGCACTTATTCTGTGTTAGGCATTCTGTTGACCAGTTTAACTGTATCTCACCTCACTCCTCACTCTGTGACAGAGGTATTTTTACCATTTCTGTGGTACATTGCATTGTTTGCCAAATGTTCCGGCTTCCTTCCCTATGGGAGTAGTAGCATACTCCCTGCCTACACTCAGGAGCGGCCATGTGACCTGCTATGACCAATGAAATGTGGGTAGAAGTGACTTGTGCCACTTCAGGATGGAAGGTTTAAAACCAGTTGTTCTCTATGTCTCTTCCCCCAGCTTCTTCCCCAATCTAAGTTCTGAAGCGGAGAAAAGGTACACAGAGCTTCAGCCAGTACCCACCCGATGGATATATAACATGAGCAATAAATAAATATTTGTTGTTATAAACCACTGAAATATAGGTCACTTATACAACATAACCTAATTTATCCTTACTGACTGTGGATGGTTAATTTTATGTGACAACTTGACTGGGCTAAGGAATGGCTAGATAGCTGATAAAACATTATTTCTGGGTATCTGTGAAGGTGTTCCCAGAAGAGATTAGCATTTCAATCAGCAGAGAGAGTAAAAGAAGATACACTCTCATCAATGTGGGCAGGCAGCATCCAATTCTTTGAAAGCCCAATTTCAATGCTTTGAAAGAAGAAAAAGGCAGAGGAAGGATGAATTCTCTCTCTCTTCTTGAGCTGGGACATCCACGGGCTCCTGCCCTAGGACACTGAAGTGCTTGTTTCTCGGGCCTTTGGATCTTTAACTTTACACCAGTGGCCCCCTGGGTTCTCAGGCCTTGGGCACCACATTGGAATTTACACCACAGGCTTCCCTGATTCTCAGGCCTCTGGACTCAGAGTGAATTACACAACCAGCTTTCCTGGTTCTCCAGCTTGGAGACAGCAGATGGTGAGACTTCTGTTTCCACAATTGCATGAACCATTTTCTTAATAAACCTCCTCATATATACACATACACATACACACTCACACACACACACACACACACACACACAATTATGTTTCTTTGGTGAACTTTGACTAATCCACAGACACATTCTCAGGATATGAATGAAAAAAACCCCAATGTTCAGAGACATTTAAAATAATACATCTATGATCAAGAGCAGTAAGTGGAATAAACGGATTTAGAAACTAAGCCTGTAGGACCACAGAGTCCTTTTTCTTAACCAGTTTCCAATAACTACTGAAATCAAAGTATGTACCAATCACAAAGGTAGAACAGGGGAGGAAGAAATTAACTCTGTTATATGGGTAACAGAAGGGTTTACCCCAAGTAGAGTTCAATTTTGAATGATAAACAAGAAGTTTTCCAGGCAAACTGCAACAGATATATGTTAAAAATAAATAAAAATGGAGGCCATGGTTTAGATACTCCAAGGCCAACTGTCCACAGGCAACCAAAACTTAAGTCATTTTGATTTCCCCAAAACAATAAGCCTAAACAAAACACATACATAAGCTTTTTGTCTTGATGACTCTGAAATTAAACCGCTCAGCTATGACAACTCAGTTTACACACCTCTGTTTGCCTTAAAAAATATATGACAGCCAGTCAGAAAAAGGTCAAAATACTTCCTCCTTTATGGTCTATAAACTGTGCTGTAGCTGCTGTAAAATTGAAACTTCGTGCCATTTTTCGGTTTGAGGTCTCCCAGTTCATGAACTGTTCTTTTACATGCATGATAAACTCTTAAAATTCTAACTTGATCAGATTTTATTTTTGACACACATAATATACCCAGTGTCTGAAAAGGCTGTATATTTTAAAAAATAATCCAGTGACCTGCCTTATCAGTTTTTCTTTTTTTAGTCTAATAACATCATATCTCTTTAAAAGTACATTTGGGAATAATATCATATCTCTTTAAAAGTACATTTGGGAAAAATAAGTATACTTAGGCATCACTTAATGATTCTCCACCTCTTTATTCGTTTATTAAATGTACCAATTACTACACTCTTTGTTGAAATCATTCTAAAGAGAAAATTGTTCAACTGAAGGTTGGGCTTATAGTACCTTATAGGGCTGAACCTGTTCCATTCCTTTAGAAAAAAGATGGATAAAGCAATTAGTGCACACAGAATAATGGAAAAAAAACACTGTGCTTTAAAAAAATGAATTTTTCTCTATTATAAAAGCAATGCATTTTTAAAATTTTGAAATATAGAGAAAAATAGGCAAGAAAAACTAATTGTGAAAGACCATCATTATTAAAAGAAAAACTCATCACTTTTCCTAACATCTTAAAATAAACAAGTTATAAAATTATATCTGATACTATCTAGTGAGTTTGGACAAAGTGAAATGATTTTCAAATACTAACAACATTTCTTGACAATACATCATTAGGTCCAAGCTCAGTTTCTTCAAAAATGAAAGAAGAAAAAACCTTTCTTCTAAGCAAGGTCCAAATCACCCAATCACTTATACTTGAGGGGTTCATAATGCTTCCACATTAGCATAACAGGAGAAGGAAATCTGACTATGAAAACAAGAAACAAAGGAGAATCACAGATAAGAATCAGCAAAACATCTTAGAATCATTCCTGAAGAAGTTATTATCTGTACAGCAACATTGTCCCTGAACTTATGATCAGAGAATAGAAAAAAATAAATAGACATAAAAAGAAAAAAATGTCTTTGTTTGAAAAGAGTATAAAAAAGAGATGGAAAGTAAAAGGAGAAAAGAGGGACGGGCAATTCTCTCCACCTCCCAATTTTGTTGTAATGTACGGGAAGACTTAAAAGTTTTTTTAAGACCTCACGTCTTAAAAACATGGACTATAATTACCAAATAGCTAGAAGAGAGGCTTTTTGGATGTCCTTGCCACAAAGAAATGATGAATGCATGAGGTGATGGTCTTGCTAAATACCCTCATTTGATCATTATACAACATATATATGAATAGAAACATAGAATTTCACCCTATAAAATGTACAATTACAATGTGTCGGTTACAAAAAAAAAAGGATGAAAATATGGACCATAAGAAGTCATTTAATTGGAATGATTACAGAGGAACAGAGAAAGCTCCCCAGTCCTTTCAAAAACACAATACTATTAGTGATGAAGCAATAATAGTAGCAGCAGTAACAGTACCGATAGCAGTTACCATCTTTATGTGCTAGACACTGTACTATCTGAGTCACACTCTGTCTCATTTAAACTTCAGAACAAAGCTAGAAAGCAGTTCTGCTTTACTCCTCAGATTCAGAGGAGTGATTACATGCCCATGGCACAATGGTGGAGCTGGAATACAAACACAGTCAGTCTCCTTCACACTGCTCCATCGAATGTGTCTCACAGAAGCATCACTCCTGTGGATTCATCTGTCTGTGGTCCTCCCTATGCCTATAATCATTCTTGATGCAACTAATCTGCATGAAGGTATTAATAAATTTATGGGAGTAAAGAGGAAAAAAAAAACAGTGGAGAGTAGTCTCTCTAAAACAAGACATAAAAAATACATATGTATTATGTAAATTATGGTCTCTGATATATATAACATTATATGTATTAAGACAATTTTAATTTTGCCAATTTGCAAAATTTTCCTTAGGTCAGTTTTGTCAGAAATGTGTAATTTTTTTCAAACATCTCAAATGTTTAGACTAAATTAAACAGCTCTTACTACATTACTTGAAATTAAATGATAATAAATTAATGGGATCTTTGCAGTCTTTTGCTACTGAAAATACAGATTTTAAGTACAAATTGAAAAATGGCATTTTTTTTTAAATAAAGCAACAAAGAAGGACATATTCTCTGTTCTACTTTAATTGATTTCACTTGGTAAAAGTGTCATCACGTGTCAGTTTTTAATTGGAACTTAAATGAAAGCACTTCCAGTTACTGCATGGTAAACTGGCTTGTCTAAGAACACCTTGTCAGAATATTTTCTGAGATTCTAACCTGCTACTTTTTTAAACACAATGAGCTCCTATAACTTGCATAACTTACCCTTTATGCAAGGTTCTGCCTCATGATAACAGAAACAATAATTTGATATATATTTTTTTCCAGACAGAGTCTCACTCTGTTGCCCT
>RJWJ010000598.1:45059-173938 GCA_004363605.1 Indri indri
TTTTTTTAAGACAGAGTCTCACTCTCTTGCCTGGGGCGAGTGCCGTGGTGTCAGCCTAGCTCACAGCAACCTCAAACTCCTGGGCTTGAGCAATCCTACTGTCTCAGCCTCCCAAGTAGCTGGGACTACAGGCATGTGCCACCATGCCCGGCTAATTTTTTTCTCTATATATTTTTAGCTGTCCAATTAATTTCTTTCTATTTTTGGTAGAGACGGGGTCTCACTCTTGCTCAGGCTGGTCTCGAACTCCTGAGCTCAGGACGATCCGCCCGCCTCGGCCTCCCAGAGTGCTAGGATTACAGGCGTGAGCCACCGCGCCTGGCCACATATCATTTTCAAACATTAAATTTGGTTATTTTTGTAGGATTAAATTTAAAAAAAAATAGAGCAGGCTTTGCACTGTCCAATGTGTTTCCAATGACCAAACCTTTCCAATGAGCAGATGTGTTATAAATTATCACTATTTTGCATGGCTAAAGAATTAGATAAGCATGAGTCTAAATAATAATGATTAAGGAGATATAATGCACTGTATTATATGCTAAGAATTTCTTTCTATCTTAGGTGAGAAGAAGTGATTTCCAAATCAAGTACTCTGACTTTTTAATATTTCAAAATTAGCTAGAGACTGAGAATACAGAAGACAGGGAAAAAAAGAAATATTTCAAAGATAAGTCTAAGAGAATGCATATATGAAGTGAACCAGGATGGAGAGGATGAGGACCAATGACAATTTTCTATGTAATGTTTAGATTGCTTTTGTCCCATCCATCCTCACAGGTCCCTAAATCATCTCTCCACAGAATTAACCAATAGCACACTTCATCAGAGAAAAAAACTGGGAATTATTTTGAAAGGGGAGTCCCTTGACTCATGTTGTCAAGAAGCGGGAGAATGCATTCCAGATGAAGTAACATATACCAAGTACGAAACTACCCTGAGTAAAATTAACATTCTGGAATGTATGAAATGAAGAAAGGCAAATTCAATCCCTTAGAAGTTCAGTGATACACATTCAAAATGACTCATTAAAACTAAAAACAAATGGGATACTCCTGTCTGGGTGTTTGATTTTATTTTCTCCTTAATAAGCTATTGAATGATTTCCCATAATCACTGATTATATACAGGAAGCTCAAAAATGAACTCAGGCCAGGCGTGGTGGCTCATGCCTGTAATCATAGCACTCTGGGAGGCTGAAGTGGGAGCATCTCTTGAGCCCAGGAGCTTGAGACCAGCCTGAGCAATATAGTGAGACTCCGTCTCCACGAAAAATACAAAAATTAGCCAGGTGTTGTGGAGCACACTGTTTTCCCAGCTAGTTGAAGGGCTGAGGCAGGAGGATTGCTTGAGCCCAGGAGTTTGAGATTGCAGTGAGCTATGATGATACCACTGCACTCTAGCCTGTCTGACAGCAAAAGACCCTGTCTCTCCCTCTACTCCCGCCCCCCCAAAAAAGAACTCAATATTTCCTTGCCAAGACATTACAGCCTCCTCCTGCTCAGTTACCCAGTTTCAAAATCTAATTTCTCATCCTCATCCACTATACCTGATCAGTTGCCATGTGTTACTGATGCTACCCAACCCTCCTCAGTAGTCTCTTATTTTGCTATATCGACTTCCTGAACATAACTTTGTACTATCCGGGTCTCACACTTTTGTCTTACAAACTGAAATATAAGTTTGGGTCTTCAAATGATCACAGGCCCTTGTTCAAATGTTACTCTCAATCTAGAATGCAACTGCCCATCGTCAAGCTACCCCTGCCTGCTAAAATCACATCCATACTTGGATTATCAGTATTTCTCCTGTGTTTCCAAATGCACCCAAGGAATTTAATCTTTTCTCTTCTGTTCTTGTTTAGAGCACTTTGTATCTCTCCTAGGCAATCTCCACATTCTACATTATTAATTGTTTAGCATCCCTCTCCAATAATCCCATTACCACATCATATATAAAAAGTTTGGTAACTTTTTGTTGCATTGAGTTGAACAGCAGCTAATTTTACCAAGAATCAATGTGCTTAAGTGAAACAAGCCATAAATTCAATATTTATAGACATACAATTTTCATTTTGACTTTATCAATGACCTGGCATGTGCCTCTAGGGAAACCTCACTTTAGACAGTTTATACTTAAATTTTTGCATTTTAAACTTGAAGACTATACTCTTACTTTTTATACAGGAGAACTTTTTAATGAACAGTTAACCCCAAATAATTTGTCATCATTTGCAAGTATGAAAGACTAATTATGAATGACTAAATTATAGGAGCCTGAAATTAAAATCCTTTTTAAGATAAACAATAGGCAAGGAGGTCACAGAATGAGCAAAATCAGCTGAAGCCTGGAGGACACCATTCAAATACCATGCTAGTGACCAAACAACAGCTCTATGTTCCTTAAAACAACAACTCTGCATTCACTAGCCATTTTATAGCCGTTTTACTATTCATGTCACTAAAATAGCAATTATAAAATGATGATTAAATTCATGTCAATTTTTCACTGAACATTAAAGTGGTGCAACATGAGAAATTCCCACAGTCTACTTCAAAGAAAATATACTATATTTCATCACTTGGTAATAAAATTATTAGCTCATAATCCAAAGAGAGCATGAAAACCCAGTAGTCTCAAATATAGCTCAACTTTACGTATCTGTACATCTAACCTAACATCTGTTTCCTGTTTATATTTTCACAGAGAATTTTGCATTACTAGATATACATTTATACAGTAAGAAAAAGTACAAAATCAAGCCTCCTTCAGTCTCATCTGGATATAATAAAGGAATCAAATTTTGAAATGGCAAGACTGTGAAAGGAAACGTCTACCTTTAATCACAACAAACAGCTGACTGCCCTGTTCCTGCACTGTGGCACCTACTAATAACTTGAAGGAAAACACTCACCACATGTGAAGCTCTGAATCACTGTAGGATCTGAAGAGCCACACACTAGTTGAATCTGTTTCAAGCTGACTTTACAAAACCCAGTCCAAAGTTGAAACTTTGCAATGTTATATGTGGAATATCCTTTAGGATTCTGATTACGCAGTAGCTAAGTAGCCACATCTGTGAAACATTACAAAACCTAAGAAGTTGCCAGTAAAGTTTTTAGCATTTTATTTTTAAAAACATACAATTTTAGTTTAGTAAACCCTGTATCATCTCGGTAGTCTAAAGTTTTAGATTTACTCTCATGACTTTGAGTCTGTAACTGCTTATTTTCTCTTCCTTGAGTCAGTGAAATTTAATTAATCAGATCATCAATTTATGAATTAGATATACAAGGGAATAAAACATATTAAGTAACTTTAAGTGATTTATTTTAAAAATCATAGATGAGGAAACTGGAAAGAATCTATGAGATCATACAGACTAAACTCTCCTCCCATCACTTCTACTTCCAGACAAAGACATAAAGATCTAAAGAAGTTACATAATTTGCCTGAGGTCACCCAATTATATAGTGCTAGAATTAGAATTAGAACCAAGGTCTTCAGATTTTCAGAACAACACCCTCTTAAATACAATTTGTGCCTTTTTATTACAGATTTAACTACATTGTACCAACATGTATTCTAATAGAATATGTGGCTCAATTATTCAATCTGCCGCCATATAGCTAACATAAATAAAATTCCTATATTCTGAATTATTTCATTCCCATATTATGAATTATTTCATTCCCTTGAATAGGTATCATATTCACTACCTGTTGGAAAAAAAATCACAAACAATCCCAAACACTTCCCCCCTTTTGGGGGAATATTATTCTGGGACATTTTTTTAAGGGTCTTTAGTATTTCCCATCCAAAATCTATTTAATAGAATAGTGGCAACTTTTATAAATGACTGGCAATTTTATTAAAGCCAAACATATGCCCATTCTGGTATATCCAAGAGAAATAAGTGCATATGTCCACCAAAATACATGTACAGAATTTTCACAGAAGTGTTATTCAGAATAGTTGAAATCTGGAAATTAACCTAATATTTAAAAGGAAAATGGGTAAACGAAGTGGTGCAACACACCACTTCATGACAATAGAAACAAACTACTGAGACATGCAACAACATAGACGGCTCTCATGGATGTTCTGTTGGACAAAAGAAAACCTCAAAAGAGTACATACTGTGTGATTCCATTTACATGAAATTTAAGAATAAGCAAAAATTAATCGTGACGAAATTTTCTAATTCAGAACAGTGGTTGCCTCTTGGGCATGTTAACTGGGAAGGGGCATAAGAAAATCAAATGGGACCCTGGAAATGTTCTGTTCTTGATCAGGTGGTAGTCACATCCAAGTACACATTCGTAAAGGCTCATCATGCATTTACGATCACCACACTTTACAGTATTTGTTATACCACAATAAAATGTGTCTTTAAAAAAATAAAATAAAAGGAGGCAAGGAGGTAGAGGCTGGCACCACGTATGAGATCTGGATGGAAGTCAAGGAGCTGTGGTCCAGTCGTCAGGAACAAAGGAACAGACGGATTCATTTATTCTAACTCCAGTGGCAGATTTCAATTTTGGGAAGTCTTTCCTGTTTTGCACTATTCACCCCCTTTGTAAATATTACTTGACTTAACAAGAATACATTTTATTAATATCTAATGATGAATATCTTTAAAATAAAAATTCTACTGTATTGATAAGCTGTGATACATTCAGACAATGGAATATTATTCAGCAGAATATGAGAATATTTAGCAGAAATGAGCTATCAAGCCACGAAAAGACATGGAGGAAACTTAAATGCATATTACTAAGTAAAAGAAGCCAATCGGAAAAGGCTACATACTGTACGATTCCTACTATGTGACATTCTGGAAAAGGCAAAACTCTGGAGACAGTAGAAAGATTAGTTGGTTGTCTGGGGCTTGAGAGAAGGGAGAGATAACAGGTGGAACAAGGGATTTTCAGGGCAGTGACAATGTTCAGTATGATACCATAATGGCAGGGACAAGTCGTTATGCATCTGTCAAAACCCACAGAACGTACAACATCAAAAGTGAACCTTAATGCAAACAACAGAATTGGAATAGTAATAACCTAGGTAAGAGTGCTATAAAGTACAACTCCAAGAATCCTGGCCCTTTAGGGAACAACTCAAATAGTGAATCAAATACTCTTAGGTATTTTGGTTTTGGTCAAATATCCTTTTAAATATTTGTGACTTAAAATTATTAACTTCCAGGGGAAGCATTCATTTAATTCATGTTTAGCAATTTTTTTCAAATGTGTGATTGAAGATTTATAGAATTTCTAGCAACTTTTTAAATATGAAATGACTAAGTCAAAGGGACTATTTCTATTCTAAGAATAATAATACTTGTTGCTTAAAATCACTTTATATTCATACATCTTGGAGAACTGCCCTGATGTTATTGAATAGATGTTATTTATGCAATGACATTTTAATGAAATATGTAATAAACATATATGTGAAACATACGTACTATATATATATAATGAGTTCAGTTGCCTAATGCAGTAAAATCAAATGCAATTATTAGCAACATAAATTATATATCAGAGCATACCACAGATACAGTTTCAAAAAAGGACTACTAAATACAAAGTAATGAACTTGTCTGAAGATGAATACACAAGAAAAGCACAGGCTAGATGGTGAAATTAGGCAATCTGGAACCCAAACTGAATCTGGGTAATTGTAGCAGTGATATCTATTAATAATGCAGGATATCTGCCACCTGTAGACAATGGAAACTACTAATAACTGGTCAGTCAGTGGGCTCATAGTTGGCTAGATGGCCAAAAGATCTAGCTCTGATTTGGTATTTTTCCTCCCAATTAGCTCCAATTATAAACAAATGGACTTTTTTCAAGGTAGATACAGGCATGTAATATAAATATGTATATTAACATATTGCTAAAAATTGCCTTCTTGTTTTGAAGCCATGGTCCAATTATCTTATTTCTAAGATGCGACTGATCATAAACCACACCATCAACTCAGTAACAGCCTTTCAAGGGGAAAACAAAAAAACCCCAGAAACATTACCATATTAATGCTTTATATTAATTGTAGAACATAACTGATTTCTCAAACATTAAAGTATGCCTGAGAATCAAGAAAAATCATTGAACAACCAAATATTTATCATTATCATGAGAGAAAAGCAACACAATGTTCTTTTCATTTTCCTCATCCAATGTGAAGTTGTGGCAAAGACTGCTGATTGCCTACTAATATCCTTTTTCTCTTCTTTCTTCAGTAATAAAATTCTCAAATCTTAACTAGACCCATAGCCACCAACCTGCAGATTAATTTCCCATACGGCCATGTAACTAAGTTGGGGCAAAAGGATAAAAGCAGAAGAGATCGGTCACTTTGGGTCACACCAGGAGAAGAAATGGGCATGTCCTTCCATTGCCTTTCCCCCTCTGCTGGCTGGGGGTGCAAACATGATGGCAGGGCAAGGAAGAGCCACCTTGGACCAACCATCTCTGCATTGTTATTATCAGATAGAAGTAAACTTCTGTAAGCCACCGGGGCCTCTTTGTTATATCCTGTGCAGATTTTCCTTAACTAATACAGACACGTTGCTAATAAAGGCTTCAATGTGAGCATTTTCTACATAATACTGCATGGCTGTATATCTTCTATAATAATTTCTTAAACATTTTTTATAGTCCTTGCTAGTTAGAAATGATGACCTACGTTGCTTATGAACACCTACCCTATGTTGTAGCATCTGAAGCAGAGGCCCAGGTGAACATGGGTATGCCTCTAATGTCTGCTGGCGGTGACTGGTACTGAGCCACTCTTCCCTCCACAGCCTTTGGGAAGGCTCACAACTCCCCAGAGGTCCTGCTCCATTTCCTCACTGTCTAGCTTTCTCCTTCCCTAGAGGCCCTCTAGACTTTGGCTTGTACAATGAATCATGAGATTTCTGATGAGAAAATACACAAAAATTGGAAATAGTTGATCTAAAAGATACCTTTACACAGGAAACTATAGAACATGTTCTGTACTTTCAGATCTGACACACTGTTTTTAAGGTAAATTCCAAAATCCCAATAAGAATAATAATAGCTAATAACTATTGAGCACCTTCTATGTGCCAGGCACTGTTTGAAGCATTCTACATATATCAATTTATTGTTTGACCAATGTTACTCTATTATAGGCTAAATAATGCTACTCTATTACATAAAATCTTAAATTTACATAGCATCTCACAAAGCACTGTTGATATATTATCTAATATTCTTTGTACAGGGTAACTGCTAATATGCCCCAGCTGATATGTGAAAACATCAAAACCCACAAAATGTGAGAGTCTGCCCAGTGCTCCACACAAATCAGCTGCACGTCCAGGGCTATATCAAAGACTGGCCCTGATATCAAACAATCAGCAACACTCAGTTCTGTTTTTATGTACTCTCTTTGAGTTCTAAAATCAAGCATATTTGCCTAAGAGAAGAGGAGGGAGGTCCATGAGATAAACATTGAGGGTCATGGATTAACTCATTGATAACTCATGTTCTGAGCAGGAAATGCAACTGACATTGAGGGAATGAATAGAGGTGAAAGTGGGCTAGGCTGGTGGAAGAGCAAGAAGGAAATAAAAATACATTATTATTTATCCAGTTCTCTTTTTAAAGCTTTTTTCAAAAAATCTAAAGGATATTTTTTTCTTTGAGAAGAAGAAACATAAAAAGAAGCTGATAGGTTTCCGCTGATGAAACTGAGAATGCACCTGGGAAATTTATAAAGGCTCACAAAGAGCAAAGAGAGTGTCGCAAGCCTGGGTGATGGAGAGTGACTACCAGAGGGCTGTGTCTGAGGCCTCATTAACTTGGCCACCAAAATGGTGCCTAATCCGTCTCCAGGGTCATGGGTGGGGAACAAGAAGAGTATGTCTACAGAACAATCAGTCCTTGAATAATAGAGAGATCTTTGAGATGTAATTTTCTGTAAATTTGGTTTTTACACTGTATTATTTGCCGCATGAAAAGCACTTCCAGGGGAGGAAAGCCACGCTATCCAAAAGAAGTGTTTCTTTCTCAGGTGTTGGGTGGAGGACTCAGGTCAAGCGAGTGATTCTCTCAGCTTGCTACAGAAACAGAAGCCCTTGGTGTTGAGGCCTGTCTGACACAGGGTTATGTACATGATACATCACTGTCGAAGCAAGCGTTGAGATGATTATTTCACACCAAATACCAGATAATGAAGTCGCACTGCAGTTTTTTGACATGCAATTTTTTTCTTTTAAATGCCAGATCACATCAAGTAAAAAATGAGTTTGAAAAGATTTTAGAAGACTCAGAATTAGAGATCAAGTAGAAAATTAAATATCTACCTCATTCAGCTTAAACCTTCCAAAATGGTATTCCCCTTTCAGAAAGAGTTAGATGAGAATAGAGTGATCAAGATTCAACTAATTTGCGAGATTAAGGAAAAAACTGATTCAGACTCAAATCACTTACTTCGGTGAACACTTCAATATGATAATGACCCATTCAGTTGGAAGGATAACAGAATAAAAACATAATAAAGATATAATAAATATACTGGTAATAAAATTGATGCACTCTAAAAAAATCTGTGTTTACTTCCATGACAGTAAAACAATGCACTGCAGATTTCAATATGAGTCTTTAGTTCATGAAATGAATATCCTGAAATATCAATATTTTCCAGTGGTTTATTAAAAATTCTAGAGTCTATAGCTATTAATTTCAAGTATGATCATCCTTTTAATTTAGTAAAGCAGCATCAAAAGCAGACATCTTTTTTCTGATTAACAAATGCCTACTCGATTGATGTGCACTGCTTTGGGGAGACAATACAGATGATGGGACACAGCATAGTGAAGGGGACGTCATCTATCATGAAAACGAAACTTTTTTAATGAATCTAAACCAACAGCAGCTTCAACTACATGTTCGACAGTGACTGTGGAACTTGCATAACCTATCAGTACAGAAATAACAACATAATAGTTGATTGGGTTCTTACTAAAAGAATTTTTTAAAAGGGAGAGAAGCAAAAATGTCATAGGCAAGATTTGGTCTACGTATGCCATATTATTTCATGTATGGTATTCAGAGCTGTAAGGATCTAACGAAGTATACATTTCAGTCTGTACATCTATGTGCTTTCTGTGATGGTGACTCAATTAATAGTGACCGTTTGCTGTCAATAACCTGCGGATGACGTGAGTTCCTCTTCAAAAGCTTTAGGAAAAGGTGGATGTACACTTTTGACGTGGAGCACAAAAATTAAGCAAAAGTGTTTCAACCCCACATGCTAATGTCCTGACAGATAAAAAAGCAGCCCGTTTCCAGGCATAAATAATTTTTACTGACATCAGTGGGAACGGTGGAGTAAAAGCCTCTGAAAATCATCTCCTCTATAAAAACAAGGAGAGCACTGATAAAAATTGTCAGGGTCTTTTTTTAGAACTCTGGAAATTAACTAAAGGCTGGAGGCAAGCTGGGGAGTGTTTATTCAAGAAAAACAGATGAATTTTGGTAAGAACAGTGAGTTATGTGGTGTTTTTAACCTACACAATTCTCACCTCCCACTCCCCAGCTCCACACTAGCCTTGAAAAACAACAGCCTTGAATCATGGCGAAAACCAGCACCCTGGTAGCCACTGGAGGGGGCACAATAGGGTTGGGACTCCCTCAAATCTGTCATTCCCAGAAAACTGTCATTTTTTGACCTGTCTGGTGGTTCCAAGGAAGACTCAATTCACACAGCTTGCTTATTTAACCTGACCTGGCCCTTACCGGTGAGAACAGTCTTTTGCCCAAGGGTACTTGTCAAAAATAATCAGCTGCAATTGTTTAACATCATGGCTGCCTGAGGCTGTGAATAACAGCTGGGGCAAACAATAAGCAAACCCAAAAGCTTACATAGAAAAAGTAGGGAATATGATATCCGTAGTGGGCTTTGACAAACACTGACATAGTACTGCAACTCTAGATGGTGACATACATGCACAGGGCTGTGTATGTATGTTCAGGTTGTATACATGCTCAGTAAGTAGCTGAGAAGGCACTAAGCTCTCACCTCTGGCTAAACATAATGAGGCATTGCACAAACAAGAAGTAAATGCAAAAGTGGAATTGTAGGCCAGGTTTGGTGGCTCATGCCTGTAATCTCAGCACTTTGGGAGGCTGAAGTGGGAGGATCGCTTCAGGCCAGGAGTTTGAGACCAGCTTAGACAATATGGCAAAATCCCATCTTTATGAAAAATTTTTAAAAAATTAGCCGGGCATGGTGGTGCATGCCTGTAGTCCTAGCTACTCAGGAGGCTGAGGTGGGAGGATCACTTGAGCCCAGAAGTTCAAGGTTGTAGTGAGCTGCGATCACATTGCAGCACTACAGCCTGAGCAACAGAGTAAAACTCTATCTTTTAAAAAAAAAAAAAAAAAAGTGGAGTTGTAAGCTACCTGACTGAGCATCAAAGGCATGCACCAACATGCACATGGGACCCTTCTGCAAAAACTGAGAGGCTTTTTGGTTACAAGCATTTAAGGAAATGTCTGTCCAATCATTAGCTGACCATTAAGCTACCTGGGTAGAGACTTCGCTGGCCACACATGACGAAGTACAGACTTTACAGAGTTATAGTTGACCCTCGAACAACATGGGTTTAAATGGTGCAGGTCCACTTATACACAGATTTTCTTCTGCCCCTGTCATTCCTGAGACAGCAAGATCAACACGCCTCCTCTTCCTCTTCCTTCTCTGCTTAGGCAATGTGAAGACCTTTATGATGACACACTTCCACTTAATGAATAGTAAATATATTATCTCTCTGTTATGATTTCCTTAATAACATTTTTTCTCTAGCTTACTTCATTGTAAGAATACAATATATAATACATATAACATACAAAATATATTGACTGTTGACGTTATTGGTAAGGCTTATGAACGACTATTGGTTATTAAGTTTTGGGGCAGTTGAAAGTTATACTTGGATTTCCGCCTACACAGGGAGTGGGGGGTTGGTGCCCCTAACCCCCGTGTTGCTCCAGGGTAGTTCAGGAAAGTCACTAAACAACAACAAACCCTGAAGAGGGAGGAGAATCTGATTTCTAGAGCTGCCACATTATCTCAAATGTCTAGTTTTCAACAAAAACATCACAAAATGTGCCCCCCACCCCAAAACCACACCAAAAACCTCTAAACAAGAAAATATGGCCCATACACAAGAAAAAAAGCAGTCAATAGAAACTATCCCTGAGAAAGCCCAGATATTAGACTTACTAGACAAAGACTTCAAATTAGCATTTTAAATGTGTTCAAAGAACTAAAGAAAACTATGTCTCAAGAACTAATAGAGATCCTTTTTCAGTTCATAAAGGTGGTTATTGGGTTTTCATATGCTTGTGTGAGATGTGTCTTCCTCAAACCTTGTTATAATGGAATGTTATTCATCTGACATGAAAAAAAATTTAATTTAATTTAAAAAAATTAATGAAAAACAAGAGAATAATGTCTCATCAAATAGAGTATCAATAATGAGAAAAAAATGATAAAAACAACCAGATAGAAATTCTGATATAAATCATATAAAAACTAAATAAAAGAATCACTAGAAGGGCTCAGTAGGAGATGTGAACAAGTAGAAGAAAGAATCAGCAAACTTGAAGACAGGTCAATTGAGAGTACCTGATAGGGGAACAGAAAGAAAAAAAGAATAAATAAAAATTAATAGAGCCTTAAAAATCTGTGCGATACCATCAAGCATACCAACATACACATAATTTGTAGGAGAGGAAAGAAAGAGGCAGAAAAAAATGTTTCAGCAAATAATGGCTGAAATCTCTCTAATCTGAAGAAGAACATTAATCTACACATCCTAATAGCTCTATGAACGCCAGGTAGGATAAACTCAAAGAGATCTACACCTAGAAACATAATCAAACTGTGGAAAGTCAAAGACAAAGAGAGAATTCTTACAGCAGCAAGACAGAAGCAACTTATCATGGATAGGAATCTTCAATAAGATTGACAATTGATTGGTCAAGAAAAACCACACAGGCTAGAAGGCAGTGGGATAACATAAAGTGATGAAAGGGAAAAAACAAAAACAAAAACAAAGACAAAAATAAACCTGTATCTAAGAATTTTATAGCCAGAGAACCTATCCCTCAAAAATGAAGAAATTAAGACATTCCCAGAAAACAAAACCTGAGAGAATTTGTTGTTAGCAGATCCGTCTTACCAGAAATGGTAAATGAAATCCCGCAGGCTGAAATGGAAGGACACCGAGAGAAACTCCACATGAAGAAATAAAGAGCACAAGTTAACCTCATAGATAAACAGAAAAGACAGTATAAATGTGGTTTTTGCTTGTTATTCTTATTTTTATCTTATCTGATTTAAAAGACAACTTATAAAGCACTAATTATAAATTTGTGTTGATGAGCATACATTGTATAACGATGCAACACTTATGACAGTAACAGCACAAAGAAGCAGGGAGGGCAGGGAACTACACAGGAGCAAAGTTTTTATGTTATTACAATTAAGCTGATATTCATCCAAACCAGATTGTTGTAAATTATGATGTCAATTATTATGTAATCCCTATGGTAGCCACTATAAAAATAACAACAACAACAAAAATAGTAAAAGAAGAAACAAAGGAACTAAAATGGTACACTAAAGAATTTCTATTTACCACAAAAGGAGGCTATTATAGGTTCAATTGTATTTCCTAAAAAGATGTACTCAGACTCGGGGGTGGGGGGGTAAGGGCAACGTACGTAACCTAAACATCTGTACCCCCATAATATGCTGAAAAAAAAAAAAAAAAAGATGTACTGAAGTCCTAACCCCCAGTAGCTCTAAATGTGCCCTTATTTGGAAATAGGGTCTTAGCATGTAATCAAGTTAAAATGAGGTCAGACTGAATTAGAATGAGCCCTAATCCAGTGACTGGTATATAAGAAGAGGACATGTGGACACACAGATTTATCCACAGTATTTTCTCTAATCAATGTTATATATGCAGCAAAACTTCCACAGCAATTTTTAAAAACATACAATAAATATGCTATAAAAAGAAATAGATTTTTTTCCCTTCAAACTAATGAACAACTGGAGAACTTTCAACATTATTCTAAACAATCAGTATGATTTTCCGTGGGCTCCATGCAACACCCTCTTATGCCAAAAATGATTTATAACACATAGACTATTTGTGCCCATTATAATCTATTTGATAGTTCTGATACAACACATGCAAATAAATGATAAGGGAGTTCTTAGCAGTAGGAGTAATAATGGTAATAAGAACCCTATGTTTCCAATTTAGGACACAATCATTATTTACTTAAAATGACATTAAAGAACTTTTGGACTTAAATTTTGAAAGGTTAATATATTCATGCGGATTATTTCTTTGGTAGTGAAAGGAAGATGTGGGGAAAAGAACAGATATACATATCAGACCTAAGCACACAATTTAGTAGATTCGAAACAAACAGCAACATACCAAGGAAACGAAGTTTGCTTTCTGACAAATATGCAGAATGTCTCTCAACTATTCTATGAACCATTAACTTCATTACCAACATTTCTGTTCTACACCATGAATCACCTGAAAATTCCATTACCTACCTGATATAAAACATGAGGATTTCATTTTACTAAGTCCTGAATTAGCAAGGCCTAAAATAGCCTTTCACAGGCTATTAGAGCAAAGAAGTCAATACAGAAAGGATCTTAGAATCAAAAGAAAAATGTAAAGGAAACTACATGCATTGCCTCGTATGTTAGCCATTCTCTGTGCTTGTGAAGGAAAGTCAAAGGCAGCTTTTCTCAATGGTTTGAGCATAACTGACTTCCTAAATTAATGAGGAAGATAAAGCCCCCAGATGGTGTATTGTGGAGTTTGAGCTATACTAATTTCGACAGGTGACATAGAAGCCTTCTCAGCTACTCTGATTAGATTAACGATTCAGGGGACTGGCAATGTGAAGTGCCTTTTAAGATGCAAATTAAACCATGTACATACCTAATGCCCTCCTATATAAACTGAAATGTACACTAGACTACTAAAAGATGAAATTAGGAATATATGTATGCCGCGATTGGAATATGTAAATTCCCAGGCTTCTCAAGCATGCTAGAATGAAATATATGGGTGTGTGTGTGTGTGTGTGTGTGTGTGTATTTTTTTTTTTTAAGTTTTCTTAAAAGATATAAACACAGACATGGCTCAGGATATTCAACTGTAACATCAGTTTATAAAGGCCTTCACTCATCACCTTGCCACCCAATGTAGCCCTATGTTCTTTTCCTCTCAGGAAAGTTCTCTCTTTTGGGAATGAACATCCATGTGTCACTGTATTTCACGAGCAATATTCAATAACTTAGGCCAATGGCAAGAGAAAGAAAATTGAATGATAGTGGTTGAGAAGTTCAGAAGTTTATAATACAACATGGATTAAAGCATTTTATACTAGGATAATCATGAATGTTGGCCATTGATACTCCCACATTGGGTCTAGACTCCCATGCATGTTTTCTTGTAATTTAGACACTGGAACTGAGAGTAGCAGTGAAGCCCACAGGGTAGGTCTCTGTATAAATAATTGATGGCCATATAAATAGGATTTTTAAACAAGGCATTTTCCATTGTGCTCCTCAGGAAGACAGAAACATCCAATACTTTCAACATGAGAAACATTCACCCACAAAATAGTTCACTTTCTCCTGAAAACATACTTGGGACAATAAGCATAACATAATGTTCAGCAGCAACAAAGAGTAATCTGTTCTGAAACCAAGTCTATTTAATTATGAGTTCATTTCTTTTCTGGGTCCTTTAGTCTGTGTGTGATCATGAGGCTTAATCATCCAGACTTAACATTACAAACCAAGGCTCATTAGTAGCAAGCAATAAGCAAAGTAAATTTTTCTGAAGGGTTGTTTACCTGAAGAAAAGCTTAGGCTTCTTGGGCAGGGCTGGAATTAGGTGCTGAAACATGGACAAGGGAACTAGAGTATCACAGGAACCAAAAGGCTGAGACACAATCAAGGGCAAAGATACAAGTTTTTTAGTGGAAGGACCTGCCTAAAGCTTTGCTGATGCTCACATCCAGATCGATCTGAGAAGCTGAACAGTTAGAATGCTCACTGACCTCTTGAAATTTATTCACGACTGCCAGGGCAAGAATGAAATAGAGCGCTGAGGATTATGAATAGGGAAACACAAGGTGCCAACAGTCAGATCAAACCACGTACTGGCATGTCTCAAAAGCTTTATGTGGATGGCAGAAATAAAGGATTTTTCCTTCCTATTTCCTTGCTCAAAATAAATCATCTAGCATGTCCTTTCATTCATCAAAAGGGAGAAAATAGTTTGTATGCAATAGTACAGAATATATTTACATATTATTCTATTATTTTGGAAAGTATAAACTCTAAGAAAAAAAATTTTAAAGACCCCATTTGAACTGTTGAGTTCAGTTTGGAAATTCTGTATTGCTTCGATGAAACACAAGCACTGCAGGTACTAAGTTTGCTATTATTTTGAAACTAAGGTATTTTTAAAAAGTGTGTCAAACCAAACATATTATTAATGTTTGTAAATTAACATGCAACAAAAATCCTTGACAGGTATCTACTGTCTTTTACCAGATATGTTTATTTGGCTAAATATATAATTAGGTAAAAATATAAGGTCATTTAACCAGAAGTAAACACATAAAAACCAAAAGTAGCAGGAAGCCGATTTGCTATAGTGATTAAAAGATTTCCAAACCAAACACAGATGGAATATTTAAAATATCATTATTTGTAATTAACCTTATAATCACATGTAACATAAACATATTAAATGGAAATCTTGAACAATACCAGACGTTTTAATTCAAGCAAGCAAAATGTAGTGTAGTATCAATATTTTTCAGCAATATTTTACAAAGTAACATAAATTTAAAAATATATAATTTGCTTTATTATAATTATGAAGTCCTTAATCAAAAGCACTTGCACTCTACATTAATCATCTTGCCCTCTCTGGAGCAGGCTGTGAGTGACACACGAAAATTCTCATATGATTTTGAGACATACAGATCTCCTAAAGGCAGATAATTGTTAAAGTATTCATGACACATGAAGGACCAGGATACTTTAGGTAAATAAAATCCACAGATGCTTCCCATATTCCTTACTGCTCAGCAGTTTCAACTGTCTATTCCCTACCAGCCGATCCACAAAACTAAAACCAAGACAAATTGTCTGATTTTAATTTCTCTTCCTTGACTATTCACTGCTGATGTCTCTAATAGAGATTTTATAAAGCAGCAAAAGCTAAGAAGCAGGAAGGAGAAGAAAGAAGTTAATAGCCTAGATAATCTACAAATTCAATAATCATACAATGAGCTCATTTGCTCTAGATAGTCCTAAAGATAGTATCTGTCGCTACGGTATTTTAGCAGGGTAAATAAATAAAATGTATCCTTTACATGAATTTTCCCCCCCATCCAGTACATCTTCACAGAAATGTGACTTATGAGAAATATATATGCCAACCATTCCCAAACACTGCCAAAAGTACATGCTCAGCAGATAAGAAGATATTTCAATATATGAGGCATATAGTCAAGGAACAGTTAATAAGTTAAACTTTGAGCTACCACATCATTCAAAATATATTTATTAAGTGTGTGTGTTATCACAGGCACTGAAATGCAAAGATGAAGAAGATAGCACCTCCCTAAAGATAATAGTTGTGTACAATTTGCACATTAGTAATTAGTCATGGTGCACCATGATGAGTACTGACAGAGGTCTGCTGAACAGGGGTACTACTAAGCACAGAAGGTATGTGGGAATAGCTTGGGAAGGCTTCATGGAAAATGCAGTACAGTACAAAGCACTTTAGAGTTAGACCGGATTAGAAACCAGTTCAGCAGCTGCTGGCTATGTGGTTTAGCCAGTTATTTAACCTTTCTAACACTTGGCTTCTCAATTAACAAAATAAGGATAATAGGTGCGGTGGTGTGCGTCTGTATGCAGGCCCAGGTACTCGGGAGGCTGAGATGGGAGCATCACTTGAGGCCAGGAGTTCAAGGCTGTAGTGCACAGTGAATGTGCATGTGAACAGCCATTGTACTCCAGCCTGGGCAACTTGTCTCTAAAAAATAGGGAAAAAATGATAATATTAATAATATCTACACAGCTAGCTTATTGTAAGAAGGAAAAGAGATCATGTGTAAAGCAATCAGCATGGTTTTCTGAAACTAGTAAGTACTCGATAAAGTGTACTGATTTTATCATTGTTATTATTTGTACTCAGTCTGGAGGAAAAGTTACCAGTGATTTCTGGTGCCTCATTAGCAGCCACTGTATCACTGTTGCTGGTCTCATTACACCTTGTTGGGTTCACATGTATTATTTTCTGTCTAAATTAATACCTTAGCTATGGGCTACCTACCACTAGGAGGGCAAAACTAAGCAATGTGGTTTCAACAGTGATAAAATTCATAAGGTGCTTCACTTTCTATAAGGTCACAGTTCATTAAAGAGGAATACGCTAGGGTTATTACATTAGCAATATCAATAGGAAAGCATACACAGGAAAAATCTCTCTTATTTGCCACTATAAGGGCAATATATTAGCCAAGATGTGCAGTAGCAAATATTAGTATATCTGATTAACACATTACCACCAACTGTCATCATATGGTAAGTATGTAATGGCAAAAAGGTAAAGTAAAAATTTCAAGAGTATAAATTGTTTAGAAAAAATATATATATATAGTATATATAGGAGGCATCATAAGAATACAAAAGGGACAAGAGAACAGGGATGTTAACAGGAAAAGTATCTGGACGCTGAATGTTACGCTAAAAAGCTTAGCTTTATCCTTGGGGCAATGGAGAGACACCAGTAGATTTTAAAATGAAGTAAAATAGTTTTTTAAATTTATTGTTTTATCTATTGTTTCTATTACCATATGCAAATTTAATACAGTATTACGTAAGCTCATAGCTATGTTTCTTCAATTCCAGGGTGTTTTTCCACTATATATATGTTTGAGATATCTCTTTGTCAGCTATATCATAATTTAAATGAGTCCTATATTGCTTTTTAAGGGCACTGATAAGTTAAAAATAGGGTTTGTAGATGTTCCAAACAGACACTTCACTACCTGTCTGCCTGATAGTGATAGAGTTCACCCTTCCTTCCTTTATTCAGTACATGTTTATTCAATATCTACTATATAAAATACCATACGCAATGCTAGACTCTTCATAAAACCTTAAAAGTGCATCCTACGTTAAGTGTAATATGCACCTTCTACTCTTAGGGAAACTTCATAAAATGTATTCAACAGACCTTTCTACAGCTTACTTTTAAATAATACGATGGAAACTGGTGTTTTCCTTTAAATATTTTCCCCTTTAAATTGTTCAATTAAAAAAAAAGCTGGTAAAGCTTTTTAAAAAAAAAAAAATCTGAGTCAGGTGAAGAGAACAGAACGAAGAGGAAGGAAACCAGCCCAGTGAAGTGCTCTATAATTAAAGTCTGTCGTGTGAAGCATCTTCCAGAAACACAAGAAGGCTCGACGAGTCCTACCAATAAAATTCTCGAGAAATCCTCACGCTGAAGGTATTAAAGCATCAGGGCAAGAGTAGGTTCCTTTCATCCCTACAGTTTAAAAAAACTGCTACCTTCATTCACTGTGGTTTTATTTCTTTCTTTTTGAAATCTACTTTCGTCTTCTGGGTTTTGTCTTTTTTTCTTATTGGTGAACTTTCTTCAGCACTCTCTAGACAAGTACTTTCTGTAGAGTGGGCTAAGCGCGGTGAGAGGAAAATGGAAAAACACAAATGAGTTGCTGGGCACGGGACTGAGGATCACGGGGCTTAGGTGCCCCTCCCTCACACCCTTTCTGACACTGGGAAGCCACGGACGCCTTCTGGGGTTCAGTCACCTTTTCTGTCACGTAAGGATGTTTGTGTAACACGGCAAGCTCTGGGCTCTGCCACCCAGAGGAGGATAAGAAGAAACACCAAGGTGTGAAGGCCTTGTCAAAGTGACCAAGGAAAAGTTTAAAAGCTCTTCCTTCCAGATGCTGAGGATCTTTGATTCTTGCATACCTTTGTTTGCTTATTTCCTTTTGTTCTGTTTCCTTTGGATGGCTTTTCCCCCTTGGTGAGGTACAACAGCCTGCCTCATCCCCTGCTTGTGGAGTACACAGGAGTGGGTGGCTCTCTCTGAGGGCAAACCTACCCTTGAAGCTCATTTAATACATCATCTTTTGCTGCCTCTTCTGGCCATAGTGTTAAGAATTCAAAGTTTAAGACTATAGTGTGGGTCTACAATTTGTTTTATGAAGGAGGCCTTTCCTTTATTTATTCTTTTGTTGACTCATTTATTGAGCCACTATTGGGTGGGATCCATCCAGAGATGGATATGACAAGGTCATTGCCTCAAGATGACAATATAGCAGGGAAGGCAAATATTACACATATTTTGAAGCAAGATTTTAAAGAACATGTTGTGACAATCAGAACTTGTTATCACTCCAACTATGATCTATGAACTAAACATCTGGTGTTTTCCACGTAAAGTATAAAGTTGTATTTCACGTCTTCTGTTGATTGGTAGAAGCTCTCCCAGAGTATCTACTCAGAGGTCAATGACTCTGTCTCGTCAGGTGCTGAGCACTAGGATCTGCCATAAATGCCATATCACCTGCTGTAATCTTGCAATCAATTAAAATGTTAAATTCATTCCAAGAAGTATTTGGTTAGTCACCTCTGAGCCAATACCTGATTTTTTCCTTCGTGTTTACTCCCTACCTGAACTTCCCTGACTCCAGCTACTAGGGGTCCCAAGGTCCCTGGATCCCTGATCAGATCATTTTCAATTCAGAGACACTGGCATGTTATAATAAACTGTACATTGGTGGGGCCTGTTTCTCTTCCTACCCACCACACATCTAGCACATCTCCTGGTCTTCATGATTATGCCTCACATTTACTGCAAACATAGCAAGACTGCCACAGCTCTTAGCATATTTGATTTTTTTTTTTTTTTTTTTACAGAGAATCACTTGCTTTTTCAAGTGTTGAGTCAGTGTTAAGTAAAAGTTGACATGCCTGCAACTTATTTTAAAATAGCAAATCATAATCATCTCACATTGTCTAAAGTACCAAACTTCACGTACAAATCATAATCCCTTACTACAAAGATCTAGCTAGGAAAATGTAAATAACAAAATTGAAATTGCTAAATTACAGTCAGATTATTAACTTTGTTTTCAGAATTTCTAAAACACATTGTTGATATTAAGGAGGCTGTTCAATAAAAACCTCAACAAGTACAGTCCTAAAATTAAATCAACAGAAACAATCTTTTAAATGTTTAGATATTCACTAGCATTTATGCATTAAATTTCAGCAACTGTACTTGCTTATAGCTTTTTGGAATGCTATTTTTTTGCATAAACATATGGCAAAAAACATACCTGATTAAAAAGAAAAGTGACTTTCCCATAGCACTTATCAGGTTCCATGTCCATAACTACAGGTGTAGGTAATTATTTTATTTCTCAAATAAGAGTCTTTGCTCATATTTATTGTGGCATTTGTCATTGGGTGCCACAGTTACCTGGACACACGCCCATTTTTCTAGTTTGCCAGTTAGCTACTTAAGGGTAATCATCCTGATGCACGGAAGGGATAAACATGAAACCAGGGATTTTAAAATCACCTCCTTTTTTGTTCACAGGGATCATCACCATTATGTCAACCTAAATAACAAAGAGTGAGACTCTCTAAAAGAAAATGATTTATTTGGGAATAAGCATTGCAATGGGAATACAGGTGCCACAGTAAATTATGCACAAATCTAGCGGAAGAGTATCAAGCTCTATGTCCCTTTGATTCCATTTCACCCCTAAGTAACTCCAGAGGAAGGGATGAAACTGAAAACTCATCTTCAAACTTAGGGCACAGTATCCTTACTCACATGGCTAAAAGTAGTACAAAAAGTAGTATAAAAGTAGTACGAAAACCTGCAACATTGACTATGGTTGCAAAATTAACGCAATACATTAGCAGTTCTAAATTAGACAAAGGTTCAAAATGGAGGAACAGAGGCAAATTTATGTGTTGGAAAATTGAAGGGCTACAATGAAGAAACAGAGAACCATCACAAAGTAGCAAGTACTGAAAAATCTGGGCAACGTTAATTAATGATGAGGAAGCAAAAACAAGAAGTGTTGACTGCCAAAGAAGGGGATTTGGAAGTCTCAATTCATTCTTGGTAACGTGGGACTACAAAAAAATGTGAAAGTGGTTTTAAACGAAGCTCATGCAATGACACTGAGGCTGCCACACTGTCTGGATTGGTTAGTGTCTGTGTCAGCATGCAAATGGGGTGCTTTTCCTTACCTCCAGATGCTCTAAAATATAGGGCGGATTTGTCATGCCAAGCCTCAGCATTGCTCCCTCAGGAATCACTTCAACCAATTTCCACAGGAGTGTGGGGAGATTGGTGCCATTATCTCTGCCATAAGCCCCTGTGTCTTCACTGGTCAACCATATCTCACAAACACCCTCTGTGAATCAAAGGAGATAATTAACAAATCTGTTGCAGAGCTGTTTCCTTCATCA
The DNA here is from genome assembly GCA_004363605.1 of Indri indri. Taxonomy (NCBI): domain Eukaryota; kingdom Metazoa; phylum Chordata; class Mammalia; order Primates; family Indriidae; genus Indri; species Indri indri. Next base: position 66,705 of record RJWJ010000598.1, read on the forward strand.
TACAGCTGCTCACTCTTTTTAATGCAGTATTTCTCAACCCTATTATTCAAGCAGTCTGGGTATTCAATTGCAGAGAAAAAGCAGCTTATCCCATGGTGGCAGTGGGTTATTAAGTTCATTTTATGAACACCAGAGAGTTACAACAATGCTGTAAATTATCAGTGCGTCCTATGAAGTGATTAACATTCACAGCCAATCAGTTCAACTGTGCTTCCTCCAAAGCACTTTGATCAAGACTAAAGCTTCATTCCCACCTCAGAGAATACCTATATTATTGAACACCATAAGCCCTGGAACTGAAACAGTCACTCCACAGATTAGAGACTACCAGCTTTTAACTCACTAATCAGTATGTTGCCAACCCAAGGAAAAGAGTCAAGTAGAGTTAAGGTTTAACTCACATATTATTAATTATAAGGTACCCATTTTTCCTGTTGTAACTATTCTAATCTATCTTCTTTATCCAATTAAAAACAGTGTTCATTTTATTGCTATGTTTAAAAGTTGGTTGTTGCATACACTAAGTGTTTGTGTTGGAAAACTTGTTTACTGACAGCTTGCATCCTATTTTTCATAAATCAGACTTTAGGAAAACATATATATGTGTGTGTGTGTGTGTGTGTGTGTGTGTGTGTGTGTGTGTGTGTTGTTATTGTTGTTATAAAGAATCCCGACTTCAAATATTATAATCTGCAATAATATCCCTTCAAAAACAGAGAGGAAACACTTTTGGATCACCTTGTGTTATTTAAAACAAACAAAGCAGAGTTAGCAAGAACCATCCAGGTTTTCATGGCACACAGAACTTTTCTGAACCCATATTCAATGAAAAGATCAGCCTATTTTAAAAGGCCAAATGATTCACAGGGCTAAAACGAACAATGAAATGAGCCTGTGAAATTTGTTCATGCTCAAGTGATTTGTCACTTCTGAAGAACCTCCACACACACACAGCCACACAAACTAAGACTTTAGCCTGAACCAAAGTGTAAGTTTCTAGAAAGTGTCTTAAAATAACTTTAAATTGTCTTTAGTTGACAGAAGAGTTTCAAAAATACATTCAAATATTCCTAGCCAAGAGAGACAACAAATAAAACACATGGCTTTTATGTGGATGTGGACTTAAAACTTACAGAATAAAAAAGCAAAAAATAAAAATCTTCATTCTCTTTCCACAGAGGTGGAAAAATACACAGCATAAAGCTAAGATCTCCAATCACTATTCTTTCCTTTAGAATAAAGATATATTTACTTTAATGAAAAACTATTTAAACCACATGAAAACATTTTCACTTTTCCCGCCTATCTTTCTGAGACATGCACAGCCTCACCCACACCCACACAACATGGAAAATACAAGAATAGAAATAAAATTTTAGTTTCCCAAAATTAAAGAATCAATAACTTAGCACTGAGAACAGAAGACATCAAAATATAGCTCTACTAAAAAAAATTAGAGATGTTTTTAGTATTTGAAATCAGTAGTTTTATGAATATTTGGGTTTTCTTAGTTTAAATTAAATACCTAGTTCCAGAAATAACAAACCTTTGCTTAGTTTTAATCATTTAATAAAAAGCTTTATCCTCCAAAGAAATAGTCTGGCATGTCCACAGGCTATCTTTGTAGTCTTATAATTTTATAAATATTCTCTGTACATGGAATAAATATTTTTCTATTTTAAAAATGGATTGCAACTAGTAGTATCATCTTTAATATTATATATGCCATCAGACACTGGGTTTATACAACTTTTAAAAAAAAAAAAAATTTTATCACAAAATCCACTCCAGGAAAAGAGATGGCTAAGTAACAACATAAACAGATTTTAAAACATTCTGAAAGAGGTTATAAAAACAGGACATTATCCATGATTTTCCAGTTACTGGCATTTGAGCAACACAATATGAATATTTTAAAATGAACAGAATAATTTTAATTTATAATTTTTCCATCCAAATGGTTCCATGTTATGCCTTATGTAGAGAAAGCGAGTTCCTGGAACAGTGCCTTGCTGTTGCTAGATGAATATAGAAGGGGAAAAATCACTATGAATAGGAATGGAAATAACATCCAAGCACAAAACAGCAGCCAGCTCTTAAAGCTGCGTAGGTGGGGACCAATAGCCCCCTGGTGGGCTGAAACTTCAAATTAAATCACATAAAGAGGAAGCAGCTGTAACACTAAATCAGCAACAACAGGAATAATGGTCTTGATGTCTCCAAGATCAAGGCTGCTAAAATACTCTATATAATAGCAACCTGGTTTAAACCACAACGGAATGAGAGAGTTATGTGCAAAATGTGAAACCCGTGGACTTGAGGACAATTTTGCCTTGCCAATTCAATGCAAAAATTTATCAAAGATGATCTTGCTCTAATCAATGTGAGAAAGTTCAGACTTTGCAAGGTTGTATTTCAAGCATTAATTCTAATGAGAGTTGGTCCCTCAAATAGATAGGATATAGAAGTCGTTTCATACTAAAAGTGAAGCTAAATGTGGAATCCCCATGCCTCTGACATCCTTTTTTTTTCCTGGGAAGTCTCCTGATTACTCATAGCACAGCAGTTCCTGCCAGGCCACGCTTGCCTCCGAACTCACCAGAGAACCTGAGGGCTGCAGTAATCTAATGGAAACACACTGAGACACATGCATGCTTATAATTGCACACTTAACTGGCTAGGCTTATGGACAGAAGTGCTTGCTTAAACAGGTTCACTCCTTAAGGACTTCAGTTATGAGCTACATTCCTTTGCACATTCATTTCTCTATTCATCCAAACATTTATCAAGCCCTTACCTACCATGTGCCCAACAGCCCATCCAGTTCATGACAGACAGAAATTTACCATTAAACTTCTGTGATCTCACACTGGCTATTAGCCAGGAGCTGGCAAGGGGACACTGACAGACATCCTGGGAACTTTGAGTCCATCCCTATTGGTGGTGGTGGTGGTAGAGAGGGGTGGTCTTGGAGAACACAGCCCTGGAAGCCAAAATGAAGGGCCAGGAGGGCTGGCTTGAAATGGATACAATCAATGTCAGCCTCAACCGGATAGCTCCAGAACTTTGATTAATACATGTTAGAAAAATAAACACATGAAAATGAAAAAGAGAAGCAAGCAGGAAGAACTAAGATAAGAGAAGTGAATATCCATTAAAACCTCCCATGCCTGTAAAAATAAATACATGCAAGAAAAGCAAGTAGTGGGTAGGAAAGTAGGAGACAGAAATTAGCTTTTTTTTGAAGCATCCAAGGAGAAATTTTTTTTCCTAAAATTGTTCATCTACCTGACTTTTGTACATTTTCCTAAAATTGTTCAGTTTACCTGACTTTTTAAATGAACATTAGGTTCATGAGATAATCTATCATCCTTTTGATGTGTTAATTTTGCTAAAAGGAAAAGCAAATACTAGGAAGAACAAAATGTACTGTACAGGAAAAAAACCCTTTAAAAAAGTTTCGTTATTAGAATCCATTATCATATTACCCAAGCAATTACAGATCAGCTTGTAGGGGAAACACAAAGCTATTTTTCCCTGAATAGAGAGCAGCCTCAACAGCTGAATTCCAATCTCTGCTCCATAGTAATTTGAGATGACACAGGACTGAAAAAGTAGAAGACATTAAAGGTGAATAATAAAAGAAAGATAATATCCTCAATAAAATAGTCTTATAACATAGAAAATCCTGTTTGAAAAATCAAACTTTGCCAAAACTCAATTTCAAAAGATTATGACTCTCTATAACTTTTCTTATATGCGAGTTTCATTGCAATAAATTAAAATATGGGTGAAGCCTGATTTCATCTGGTCAGAGAAGTGATATTCTCTAGTACTCTTTTTTTATCATTAAGAATTAGTTGCAGAAATTATGGCACTTCACCTCTAAATATATCAGCATATATCTTCTAAGATCTAGAATATTCTCCCTCATAATCACAAAGCAATTACTGCTCATAGCAAACCAAACACCAGATAGTACTTTCACTCTGGCCAGACTGAATTACCTATAGTTCCTTGGGCAAGTCACTGTAGTTCAGACCTCTGTCGTTCAAGCATATGCTGTATCCTCTACCTAAAATGCCTTCTACTCGTCTTTGCATAAGGAATATCTCTTCCAGGAAACTTTCTTGACCACTGAAACCAATTTGGATCTTCCTCTCCTGTACTCCCAACCATCTAGTACACAATTCTGTAACATAATGTGTTGTAATTATTGGTTTGTTTGTCTCCCCTTTTAAGATAAAAGCATCTCCCATGCAGAGGTGCAAAAATCTTACTAAAATGCATATACCTAGAACTTACTATGATGCCTAGCACACAGCAAGACCTTGATAAATTTTGGTTCCTTTAATCAATGTATCTGATGAGTTTGCTTTCAGTAAAAAAGATGTGCACAGTTCGCTTAAGTATATATTTCACCTAACATTTGAAAAGCACCTTCTCCCACACACACATAAATATGCATACATACATATATAAACACACGTATGTAACAATGTATTATACACATATACAGAGAGAGAGTTTGTGCACAAAAGTAGACGAGGTTATGTATTATGAAATGAGAAAGTATCAAAATGAATATTCTTTGGACAATATGGAAATGCAGTTTGAATGCTGCAAAGTTTGCTGCACAGTTCCTTAACTTCTATAAAAGATTACCAGTCTTGCTTAAGGTTCACTATTAGCTGACATTGACAGCTGAATAGCACAGGAACTGAATACAAGCCATCTTTTTACTTAGGGGTATGACTTTTCTTTCACTTAAAGATAAGTTCAGATAGATCAATTACCATAAAACAATTAAAGTTTAATACAAATAGTATTTGTATTTTTATTGACTTAATAAGAAGAGTTATTAACAAAGAGATGGTATTTCTAGACCCTACTTGACACCTGTGATTATCCTGATCACAGAAAAAAATTGTTGGCATAAATTAATAATGTTGCTAAACAAAAACAATCTATTTTTTGAAAGGTAATAATCAGAAAGAATATTGTTTATTTCCATACTTCTGCAAGAATTTGTAAATAACAGAAAGTTAAAAAAACAAACTAAACACCATGAAAAGATGATACACTTTCTGAAAACAAGGCGTCTGACTCTCCAGTCTTGAAAACATGAAATATGCCTGAATGAGGCAGATTAAGTTTATCTTCTTATACTGCAGTGTGTTATGTCCCATATGTGGGCTTTTTAAATACCCCTAGAAAGAATGCAGGGGTTTGTAGGGAAAAAGAATTGTAAATTGGGAGCCAGTGTGGATGGAAGTTGTTACAAGAGGCTCAAACTCACAGGGTAGGGGCTAAGACAGCAAAAATGACATGTTGATAAGCTATGCAATGTCATATGCAATGAATGTGCAATATCACTGCAAGTGAGTGTCCTTTAACTGAAATGCTTGGGCCCAAAAGTGTTACAGATTTTGGATTTTTTCAAATTTTGAAATATTTGCATTATATTATCAGTTGAGCACCCTTAATCTGAAAAATCTGAAATCCAAAATGGTCTAAGGAACACTTCCTTTGAGCCTGCTAGTGCACAAAAAGTTTTAGATTTAGAGCTTTTGGGATTTTGGATTTTCAAAGATTAGGGATACTCAACCTGTACTACAATTGACAACTAACCAAAAAGTGGGTTAGTTAAAATAGTCTTACGTGCCTTTTTCGGGGTGGATGTGGCGGAGATCAGAAGACAGTCATGTTTTCTGGTGAATAAAAGGTGAAAAAGGAGTTTGTGTATGTGTGTGGGTACAGTTTCTACATAAAGAAAGCATAAAGTACAACTCTAGAACTGAGAAATATTTAAGAGTTGGAAGTTTTATGAAGCAGCTAGTGGTTCTGCCTTGAGGAGAAGAAGAATAATCAGAATAGGACAGTCTGACAGATACCCCAGATACCAAGAATTTAATAATCAACTACCTCTTCAATTTAAAATTTCTAAGACCAAAGCACTACAAATACTTGCAGGTAGTATTAATAAAAAGTAATCTGAATATCTATTACAACAGAATAACATATATTCTAATAACCAATTCTATAACTTGATCAAAACTATGCTAATCAAAATTCTATCTACCAGCTGGGCGCGGTGGCTCATGCCTGTAATCCTAGCACTCTGAGAGGCTGAGGCGGGAGGATTGCTTGAGGTCAGGAGTTTGAGACCAGCCTGAGCAAGAGCGAGACCCTGTCTCTACTATAAATAGAAAGAATTAGCCAAACAACTGAAAATAGAAAAAATCAGCCAGGCACAGTGGCGCGTGCCTGTAGTCCCAGCTACTTGGGAGGCTGAGGCAGGAGGATCGCTTGAGCCTAGGAGTTTGAGGTTGCTGTGAGCTAGGCTGACTCCACGGCACTGTAGCCCAAGTAACAGAGTGAGACTCTGTCTTAAAAAAAAAAAAAAAAAAAAAAATTCTATCTACCAACGTATCTGCTTCTGCACAGGAATATGTAATATCCACCACAAATTGTTGACTCTGACCATATTAATGACAACACCAAAATTTAATTAAAAGAAAATATTGTGAGGACTTCCACTTCCGCACATGAAAGATGAAGCACTACAGAAATTACCTTAATGCTGTGAACAAGTAGAAAAATTGACAAAATATATGGCACAACAAATCATTAGACAAGGAACAACAGGCAGTGCAGGACTGTGAATGGTGAGAGACACAGATGAGGTGAGCTCTTTGACTTCCCATCTTACTGTCTGGAGGCATCTTCCAGGCACAGTACAGAAAGGCAGAAACCAAACAGAACTTGATGATCTTGCTGAATTGAAGAGTCAAAGATTGGAGTTCACAAGGTTACAATGCACAGGGTAAATACCACAGAGGAGAGAGCTGACAAAGATGGAATTCCAAAGATAAGAAGGCTCCCCTAGTGTTTTTGAGTGAGACTAGGTGTATATGACAAGCAACTAAATCCCAAGGCTGAGTAAAGAAACAGGGGAAAGCATTAGGCCAAACAATTCCCAGAAGACACACTGAACTGAGCACAGTTCATGTTCCTACAAGCAAAAAGACAGACCTTAGAATGTCTGGGTTGTTGGATGGAGTTCTTAGAAGGGTACTGCCTCAGTAGTAGAGGGATATTAATGTTAAGCTAAAAGCTACTCTGGTTGGGCATGGTAGCTCACACCTATAATCCCAGCACTTTGGGAGGCTGAGGCAGAAAGATCACTTGAGCCCAGGAGTTTAAGGTTGCAGTGAGCTATGACTGCACCACTGCACTCCAGCTTAGGTGATAGAGCAAGACCTGTCTCTAAGAAAATAAAAATAAACTTTTAAATATCAAACTAATTTCAAATAACTTAACTCTATGACAGAACAAAGTAAAAAAATGTTTAAAGAAACACAAAAAAATCCAAAGCTCAACAACGTAAAATTCGAAATGTCTGGCACCCAAAGAAAAATTACCAGGCATGCAGACAAGGAAGAAAATATTGACTATGGGCCAGGTGCAGGGCTCAGTCCTGTAATCCTAGCACTTTGGGAGGTCAAGGCAGAAGGATCTCCATTCGAGGCTGCAATGAGCTTTGATCATGCCACTGCATTCCAGCTTAGATGACAGAGTGAGACCCCATCTCTTGAAAAAACAAAACAAAAAAACCTACCTCATACAGAGAAAAAGTGATCATTTTCATCATCAAAAATTCAACTTTTAAAAAATAAAATACAGTTGTTGGTGACTGAAGAAAAAAACAAATCAACAACTCTGTTGCCCTCACCTTTTCCTGTCCCAATTAGCCAAATCAGGGCTCTCTAATTTGTATCTGGATACAATGTAAGATTGCAACAATCCCATAGTTGAGAGTGAATTAAGGCTACTTCCAACTCTCTTTCTCTCTCTCTGTCTCTTTATGGTGTATCAGCACGGTTCAGTAACAATAGATCCTATTAGATGGGCCTTTTTTGGTACTATGCTTAACACAATGCATATTAGAGTAATAGTCAATATATTTGAATAACAAATGCACAGGTAATTTTAAAAAATAAGAATTATGTGGTTAGAAAATGCCAAAAGACTTTATCCACTTCATGTTACAAACACAGACTGTGAAAATCAGAAAGGTTAAGAGAATTGCCCAAAGTGATACAATAAGCAGCAGCACAGCAGGCATTAGAATTAGTTTCTCAGGTTTCAAGAAGGAATTCCGACCTTCTGGACGGCCAAGGAAACTATCACGAGAGCAAACAGACAACCTACAGAATGGGAGAAAATATTCGCATGCTACACATCCAATAAAGGGCTGATAACTAGAATCTATATAGAACTCAGGGAAATCAGCAAGAAAAAAAATCAAACAACCCCATTAAAAAGTGGGCAAAGGACATGAACAGAAACTTTTCAAAAGAAGACAGACTAATGGCCGACAAACTATAAAAAAAATGCTCAACATCTCTAATCATCAGGGAAATGCAAATCAAACCACAATGAGATATCACTTAACTCCAGTGAGAATGGCTTTTATCAAAAAGTCCCAAAATGATAAATGTTGGCGTGGATGCAGAGAGACAGGAACACTCAATACACTGCTGATGGGACTGCAAACTAGTACCACCTCTGTGGAAAGTAATATGGAGATACCTCAAAGAGCTACAAGTAGAACTACCATTTGATCCAGCAATCCCATCATTGGTCATCTACCCAAAGGAAACAAAGACATTCTATAAAAAAGATATCTGCACTGGAATGTTGATAGCAGCACAATTCACTATTGCAAAGATGTGGATACAATCCCAAGTGCCCATCAATACCTGAGCGGATTAATAAAATATGGTATATGTATACCATGGAGTACTACTCAGCCATAAAAACCAATGGTGATCTAGCATGTCTTGTATTATCCTGGATAGAGCTGGAGCCCATTCTACTAAGTGAAGTATCACAAGAATGGAAAAGTAAGCACCACGTGTACTCACCATCAAATTGGTATTAACTGATCAAGACTTATGTGCACACGTAGCAGCAACATTCATTGGGTGTAGGGCAGGTGGGAAGGGGTAAGAGGGGATGGGTATATTCGCACCTAATGGGTGCGGTGAGCACCGTCTGGAGGATGGACATGCTTGAAGCTCTGACTCGGGTGGGGCCAAGGCAATAAATGTAACCTAAACATTTGTACCCTAACCCTAATATGCTGAAATAAAAAATAAATAATTAAAAAAATTCTTTTTAGGCCAATTCAGTGACTCAAAGAGAACACCTATAATGTTGACTATAATTATGGCAACTTGAGAAGTACCAAGTGAAACCTCAAAATAAAATGTTAGTAGCATTAGAAATAAGAAACTACTGTAGAAAACCAAACCAATGTGCAAATAACATGAGATGCATTAAGAGTAATAAACCCGCACCATCCAATACAACCACCAGCAACATGTGGCTACTGAGCACTTGAAACCCATTTAGTCCGAACTAAGAGGTGACACAAGGGCAAAGGTACGTATCAAATTTCAAAGACTTATTATGAAAAAAAATTTAAAATATCTCATGCAGATTTTTTATATTGATTACAAATTGACATGATTATTTTGGATACATTGGGTTAATTAAAATATCTGAATAAAATACATTTAATCTGTATCATTTTACTTTTCTTACTGTGGCTACCAGAAATTTTTAAGTTACAGACATGGCACACATTGTATTTCTATTGGACAGCATTGTCATAGACCACAGAACTGCCTACAATAAAACACTGAAAGAATTAACATGAATATTAATTCAAATGATAAAAAATATATTAATGAATTGTATTCTAAATAATCAACAGAAACTCAAAATTCTTCATTGTTAAATAATACGATTTTGACAGATATAAGATGCTATACATATAAATTTTGTATTTCACTTATGAATATTTATTTTATTTGATTGTATTGATATATTTTATTAAAATTCACAAAATTATATTACATAAAGTTAATACATTAAAAAATATCATTCGCAAACCCAACTCTATGAGAATCATTTCATGTATTATCTTTATGTCATCTCAGACATGCACATTTTATACAGCTCACAATATCTTAAAAATAGCAAGACAATTGTTCTTAAAACTATACTTGAAAGTTCTTTGACTCCTTAAATCTCACGATTAAAATACACGTGTAGTTGTTTTTATTGCAAATAGCATTTCTAACTTTTGATACATTCAGAGGTCTACAAATTGTCTCTAATTATAAACAAGTATTTCTCTCCTAACTTATAAATGAGAAAATATAGAATAAAGGTACAATATGTGACTTGCCTATTATTAACCAATATGTGAATGGAATAGAAATCTTTTAAAAGACTCCTTTCCCATTCCCAGATATACTGGAAGCATTAAAAACAAAAGGCTCCTAATTTCCAAATGTGACTTATACAACTTTTTAGGAAAAAGTGAAATATCATTATCAAAGTGCTCATGTTAACTTAAAACTAAAATTTGCTACCCCTCAATTCCCCTCCATAAAACCATTGCAAGGAACCACTCTACCTTTCTCCTTTTCTGCAGCCAATATATTACGGTGGAATTTTCTTACTATGATTTAAAAAGAAAACAGAGTACCTGTAATTGCACTGGCCCAAACTTAGCCAATTACAGCAAAACCATTTTGTTATCTTTCATAAGTGTGCTGGTTAAGTTTTTCAAATGCTTTATTTACTTCCATTAAGTCTGCCAAATCTCTTCTAGGAAAAACCATTTTGATGCTTCAAATTGCGTTCACTTAAATATTCTGCAAAACCCTTGTGAAATAAATTTTCATTTTGTATTCTGTAACTCCCCAGTTCTTTTGTGTTATTTCCTGTGGCTTCAGCTGGTTAGGGATTAAGCGGAGGTCCTAGAGGGGTCTCTTTCATTCATTGTTTATTTTAAAGATCTCCAACAGTGTCCTGTGGAAAGCAATTACTCAGTAAATGCAGCAGGAGGGAGGAGCTGACAGAAAAAAAAAAAAAAATGGAGAAAAGTATCTTTTTCTAACATACTATGTAATTTACTTCTAATTATGTTTATTGTGTACTGCCTCTTCACCGCACCCCTAACTCGAATGAAAGATACAATAACACTGAGATTTTCCTGTTTAGTTCACCAGTGTATCTCCTGCAATAGAACAGTGCCTGAGGGCGTTACTAGGCATCCAGTGAATATCTGTTGACTGAATGAATAAATTAATAAAAAGATGGGAAGAAAGGAAAGCATACTGGGGGCAGAAAAGGAGGAGGAGATATCAAGATGAGAAAATAAAGTAGAAGCCTACAGCGGCAGTTCTCAGATTTGTTTACATGGTGGGAAACAGGGAAGTCACAGTATTTCAAATAGAACAGAAGATATAAATGCTTATTCCCATTACATTAGAAATTATACAGAGAATGTCTAAAATGTATGTATTCAACAGAAAAAGTCCCCACAAAACAGGCCGTAAAAATAATAAATTGTTTGAGCTTCTGTTAATATTTGTTTCCTACTTGTACATTAATTTATCACCTTTTATACATCCAAACAAATGGAGTAGCCACCAAACCAATAAAGTTTTCTGAGAAATGCAAAAACTCGAAACAATTCTGTTAATTAACTTAATCCCTTTTCCCTTTAAAATGAGAAAAACCAGCATTTTAATAAGAAAAAAGGAGAGTTTCACTAGAGAATCATTTGAAGATCGTCAGTCCACACGGAAGTGCACTGCTGTCTTTCAGTTTCGATATACTCCCACAAATTTGAAATTTAAAAGATCAGGGCAGAAATTATGGCCCAGAAACAATGAACACAGCTAGTGATCATATCTTAGTTTCAAACCACCATTCCCCAATAGAAAGTACAAGGTTGCTTAGAGAAATCGGTGCTTCCCCAGGACTAGGGTTAGGGAAAGTACAAGATAAACCTGGAATGTTTCCTGGCACCAGAAAGTAAGAAATTGCTCAAAAATTACAACGGCATATCAAAAGAACACAGGTGCCAACTTGAAGAAGCTCCCAAAGGCCAATCTGGGACAATGTGAGCAATAAAATAAATAATGACAGCAATGGAATATAAAGTACAGAACTAAATAAATATCCATGAGTCCATACTTACAGAAATAAATGTCTAAAAAAATAAATGGAGAACAACACACAGTTCTTCCATATAATATAATGCCAATTACTAAACGTAAAAGCAAAGACAGAAAAATCACCATCTGGCAAACACCACAGTAATAATTGTCAGAGGCAAGAATGTTAAAGTTAGCGGGCAGAAGTGAGGAAAAAGAGGGTATTTGCATCATCTTTAAGTATTTCTCCATAAGATACTTACAAAAATGAGAAAAAATATTAATAATAACTTCACATTGGAGAAACATAGTATCATCTTAACTAAGTGGAAATTAAGCCCACCAGAAATGAGACATCTTAACATCATGCACTGTGATGCCCTGAAGAGTGCACACCAGTCACTTTGGCGGTGCTCTTGCCAGACACACATAACCTGAATTTAGTCATGTGGAAACACCAGACAACCAAAACTGAGAGAGCTGCTATAAAATAACTAGCCACTACATCTTAAAAATATCAAAATTATAAAAGACAAAGAAAGACAGAAGACCTGCCCCAGACTGGAGGTGAAGAGACTAAGGAGACGTGACAACTAAATGCAATGTGGGATTCCAGATTGAATCTGGGACCAGAAAAAGAATGTCAGTGGGAAACTGGTGAAATCTGGATAGGGTCTGTCAGTCACATAATACTATTTTACCAACACTAAGCTTCTGGTATTGATAACTATTGTACAACAGTCATGCTAAGATATTAATGTTCGAGGAAGCTGGATGAAGGGTAAATGTGAACTCTGTACTATTTTTACAGCACTTTTGTAAGTCACAAGGAAAAAGATTAAGGCGGAGTATTGGTTATTAGGGCAAAGGACTCAGAGGATGTGAAACCTTTGCTTACCAACTTTTACTCCAGAAGCTTCAGGTGGAGTTTAAGTAAGGTGGGCCCAACAAGTCATTGCCTAATGCAAATCAAGAACCTATTTCCCTCAGCACTGAGTCGAAGCTTCCTGATTTAAAGTAGCTTCTGTTAGGATGCTTCTAAAAATTACCTTATTTTAAAAAGTCCATCAAACACACACATTCTTCTTCAAATAAGAAGCCACACACACTACACAAAAAAGAGAGTTTTTTACATCCACCATTTGCAATTAGGAACTAAAAGACCACCTTCTGAAACATGTCACAGTACTGCCATTATCATCACCAAATAGTATTTAATAAGTATTAACAGTTGCTACCAAGCCCCATGTGAAGTTTCCCAAGACATATTTGGAAAAAAACTAATGACACAGAATTAAACAAAATAAGTGTACAGAAAAATTTTAAGTTAAATATTTACAAAATAGGTAAGTATAACCAAAAGCAGTACACCAGACAGATGCAAAAATGATGTCAGTGGGCACTGGGAAAGAATACTTATTCTATGTTTTTGAGGTATTAAACTTACATACACTGAACATAAAATGCATTACATCTCTATCCATTTATGTATATCTACACTAATACAAAGGAGAGGCTATGGGACAAGGTTTAGCATCATGAAGAAATCAACATAACATTTGTATCTGAAAAAGAGAAAATTCAATGGCTGGCAGGCTGGCAACACACTCTTCCAACTAGAGTGCAGGGAAGCGGGTCTGGTATGCAGGGAGCAGATGACTCCAATTGCACACACGACACAGGGCAACTTTAATTGTTGGATGACAAATGGGAAGAAAGAGGGGGGAAGGACCTGGCTCTCTAACAAATATATTATAATTTAGCCTTAGAAAACCATGCCTTTCATAATAATTACCACTTAGAGAAGCCCAAACTTAGAAGGACATTCATTATACATTACAAGGCTATTAAAAGTCATTAGCAATAAAAATGATGTGAAACACTTGATTTAATAAAAAGTATGTATAAAGCAGAATTAAATATAGGATTTTTTTTTTAATGTATATGCCCTGAAGCTCAGAAAATAGGCTGTCTATCCAACTAAGAAATGAGAAAGGGAAGCTCACAAATGAAGATAATCCTAGGAAAATGACCTTTGGATGGGGCATGGTGGCTCATGCCTATAATCCTGGCACTCTGGGAGGCCAAGGCGGGAGGATCTCCTGAGGTCAGGTGTTTGAGAGCATCCTGAGCAAAATCAAGACCCCATCTCTACCAAAAATAAAAAAATAAAAAAAAAAATTAGCCAGGCATGGTGGTGTGTACCTGTAGTCCCAGCTACTCGGGAAGCTGAGGCAGGAGGATTGCTTGGGCCCAGGAGTTTGAGGTTGCTGTGAGCTATGATGATGCCATTGCACTCTACCCGGGGCGATAGAGGTAGGCTTTGCCTCAAAAAAAAAAAAAAAAAAAAAAAAAGGAAGCAAGGAAAGAAATGACCTTTGACTCCCTATTGGTCTCCATGTTACTCATAGTGATGCCACAAATATTAACTGAGTGAGCTCCAAGAGCTGAGCACCACACTGAGAGCACAAAGAGGAATAAGACATACAGCCTGCACTGTCTACTGTCACACAGCAGCAGAGGCAACTTGTATTTAAAAACCTGGCTTTGAATGGGTTGTCTATATCCACAATTCTATTCCTATCAAGAGATGAAATCTATTCTAGTCCCCTGACTGTAAAAATGCCCTGGTCACACCAGCCACAATCTGCCAAGGAGTTCTAACCATACCTTGAATAATACTGCTCTCTCATACTGAGACTCTCCAGTCCTCAAAGCTGTTTATTTGTTTTATATCCTGTGTCAATCGAAATCTATTTTTAACCTACTTACTGATCCTTGGTCTTTTCTAACTACTGTGATCAGGATCACAGTCCATATAATGCCTTGAATCTTACTGGCATTCAGTAGATAACGAAATACTTTTTACTATTAAAAAAAAAGATACAACAATGAACCTAGATTGCAGAAATCTCTATTGACCACAGAATTGGTGTCAGTGACTCTAAAAGCCATTTTACCATAAAAGGCCCTCAAATTACAAAATATGCAAATTATCTTTATGCAAGAAATGTACTAAATAGTCTAAGATTCACAGTGCTTAAAAATATTCACCCAACTGGGATGATTTCAGATTAAAGAAAATAAGGACTGTGTAATTATATACACTTACCTTGACAAATAGAAAGCAATCTGTGATTAGAACATAGCAATTAGTTACAAAATGCTTCACATGGATTTAATTACCCATCAGTCTACATGTAGCTTAATTACTTTTATCTCATTGCATCAGTAAAAGATTTCTGCCTGAGGCAACTGCCAGTCATATATTTATAAGGCTTCTAGACTTTACAGTGAATACATTATAACATTCAGGCAAATGTGCTAAAGTTACAGTTGCAGAGGCATTCTTAATTTTGAGTCTCTAGTCTTGGTTAATAAGTATCTCATCCCTTAGAGTAAACTACCATCTAGCTTTCAAACTGACAGTGTCACCTATTTGGCTAAATAACGTTGTTGACATAAACATCACCTCTATTTATTCTAATCCTGTAATAGTCAGAAAGACCGACCTTTGCAACCAAAACAATTATCTTACTGCCTTGAAGCAAAGGCTAGTATATTCTCATGTGCAAGGTAAACACTTCAATTCAAGAAAGGAGATTACCCTCTTTCTTCAGGGTGACTGAAGAAAGTCCTTTTATTCCATGCTACTCTGTTGATGGTGACTTCCTGGGATGGGTTTTTTTTTTTGTTTTGTTTTTGTTTTTTGTGATTCAGAGTGTGAAACACTGTCTTCCAATTTTTTTCTCCTTGGTAAGACAGTTTTGAAATCCAGCCAAACAAGGTTTGATTCCTAGCTCCTTCACTCAATGACTTTGGGCAAGTTACTCAACTGACCTGAGGATAAATAATAACCATTTCATTTGACCGCTAAATTGAATGACATAAAAAAAATACCTAGTAGATGTCCTGGCTCCATAGCAAGGACATATTAATAATAAAAGTTAGTAATCTTTGCTGGGTTCCCTTAGGAGGGATCTGTGAGGATTACATGAATTCATCAGAAAAAGGGATCTCTTGGGAACTAAGTAGAAAATATCCTCCCCTTCATTTTACTTTAAGGAAACATTTTTGGTGTTGGTTGGGAAATTACATTCTCTAAAAAGTGAGAGTTTTCAGGACTCTGGAATTTGGTGTTAGGGGAATCTGGGCTCATCCTAGTTTAGAACATTAAAGAAACTCCCTTTTGTTAAAAAAAAGGCAGGTCTTGGGCCAGAAGGCATTGTGTCAACTCAATTTACAAAAATCTAAGGAGGTTTAGGGCTCACAAGTCATCAGGTATCCCTCTGTAATTACTTTTTTACCTAAACCAACATTTCTTCTGTTTATGCTTAAATATAAACAAAATCAACAAGTAAATGGATCTCAAGGGCTACTGTGCTTAAGAATCATCTGTAAATCATATTAAAAATTCAAGTGGGAATCAGAGTGAGCAAGATTCTAATTAAGTAGGTCTGGGGTGACGTCCAAGACTGTGTGCCCTGTTGATCCTGACAACCTAACTTTGAGAAGGCGAGGTTTGGGCTTATAAGAGTACACAGCAACGACGACTTAACTTTAAAGAGTACCTCCATAAATTTAGTTAACATTCACACTATGATTTCATTCTTCTCAATTATTGATCCTCAAAAGGACTATAGGCTCCAGTTGCTTAAAAATAGCTTAGAAATGGCTCATGTGTCACCATGATATATAGGTTTTCCACTATAGTTGAAATAAATGAAGAATGGGGAGAGATCAGTATGATACAAAGGCAAGATTTTTATGGTTATGTGTGAGTGCAAAACACAGAGAAAGAACTTGACATTTGAGATGCACATTAAATTATGTGGAGATAATCTATACTGTAAAATCCATTGAAGATTTTTGAAACTTTACTCCTTTATTTATGCTTCAAAGCAAGTACTAGACAGTGCTTGCTCAAAAAATACTTTGAGGTTCTTTCAGGTAAGGGTCTTGTATTTGATTCATTTAGGTACACCCGACCCTTAGCACAGTGACTACTGCACATAATAAGTACTCAACTAATGTTTGTTAAAGGAAGGAAAGGGATGGGACAGAAAGGAGGGAAATGCTGCAAACGTTTCACCTTCTAGGCAAGGGAAAATTTTTTCAAAATAATTTTTTCCAATATTACTGTGGGTTGGAAATCATTTGTTAGAAAGTGTCCTAAAGGTAATCAGAAGCCAAAGAGATAAATACCACCACATTTTTAGAAAGACATTAATTGCACTTTAGTCCCTTTGTGTAGTTCGTTCAAGCAGTTCTTACTCAGCAACAGAAGAATAGTTTTGTATGGAGAAAGCATCCCCTGACTCTTACTCTTACTAGGCAGTGACAATGAGCACATAAATATCTCCTAGGTCTTGTCTGTAAAATTGCATAGCGACATTGGATTATTACAATTTTATGACAACAAATTTGCCGGCACAGGGCCTGATAGCTGGCACAAGGCCAATTACTATATACTGTAACTCCTCTTAGCTGAAATGACTTCAAAGATGAACTGCAACTAGAAAAACAATGCATATATGTCAATAAATGTACATACCACATATCAGTATAAAACAGTGATACGTGTTAGGCTAAGCTTTAGAGTCAGCCCGGGTTCGAATTCTGGCTCTAGCATTTACTAGCTAGGCAGCCAAGGTAGCCTTAAGTACTGTCTCTGAGCTTAGGTTTCCTCGGCTGTGAAATTTAGATAATCATAACACCTACACCTCATAAAGGTGATGTTAAAGATTAAATGAGATGATCTGTATATACAGTTCCCACTCTGCCTGGCACACAGTAAAAAACAAATGCCAGCAACTGTTATTAATATATGAGATACCAAAAGAACAATGAGAGGATATGGATCCATTCCATGTCCCAATATGGGTTTTGTTTGCTGGATCAGGGGCCATTGCCTTTGGAAATAGAAAATGACAATATGTTTACTAAGGCATTTGAGTTACTCTGGAATCTCCATTTTGAAGAAGAAAACTACTTCTTTGACAGTAAAGTTACAATAAAAAGGATAATTGTGGCATAGCCTCTTCAGACCTATATGCGGAAATTGCCCTATTTGCAAATGGGAACTACCCAAGCACAGAAATAGAGCTTGATGCAGGGCTTTAAAAAACAATAAAGTTAATTAAAAGAAAAAAAAATACTTTTTATAGAGTTCAAAAACAAGTTAATTTTTTTCAAATTCACGTTTATGGTGTTAACAGTCAAGGAGTTAAAAAAGCATGAAATAAATGCTTAAAACCACTTCAACCGACTTCTCTTAAATAGCTTTCATTAGTTTGGTTTGAGTCTGCTTTTTAATTCATTAAGTGTTTTTAAAATTAGATTTGTTGTTTTAATGCAGCTTTTCTTGGTACTTTTTTGTTAAAAAAGAAGTTCAGAAATCACTTATACTTTTGACCCAGAAAATCCAAATCAGCTTGATAAAGAAATTTTTTTGTAAACCAACTTTATGAAGAAGTTTAAATTAAAGGAAAAAAGAAAACACAGTTTTAGAGTATTTAAACAAGTACCAAAACCATAAATCAGGAGCTGACATCGTTTTACAAATAATGTGCTAAGTCTGCGAGCCTTTTTTCTCATGTTCTTTAGAGACTAGGACGGGAGAAGACATTGACTCAAGTCAGGCAGTAGAAGGGGTCACTGCAGCCCATTTGCCCGTGGGGAAGAACACACCTGCCGCTGCCCCTTGAGGTGGACAGGTGGTAGATCTTCAGGTATCAGCCAGAAAAAATTAAAATAAAAATAATAAATCAGGCTGCATCCTGCCTGCTACGAAGCAACAATAACAAAATCTATTTTGACAATTATGAACATAAAAGAAAAAGCCAAATACAAAGCAAAAATCATGGCTAGCAACATCAAATACATAAGACACACATTAAACAAAAAACATCCAATCTGCTATCATTTCTTCCTCGTGAATGAGTGCCCTGTCTAAACATGCCCTTCTCGTTGCTTTCTTGACTATCTTACTTTCCCTACTACTGCTCTTGCTGGGGAACATCTCTGCTTTTCTGGGTTTTGCCTTTTGTCTCCTACATTGTGCTGCACAGGAAACTGCTAGCCTTGTCCCCAAGGTTAATCTTTATTACCAGGAAGAATAAGACAATACCTTTATGTGAGCTCTCCCTAGGGAAGACTTGGAATACCACTAAAGAAAATCTAGCCTAGCAGTGGTTGCATACGTTGAAGTCATCTCTTGCCACCATCTGTCCAGGAAAGTTACCAAACTAAGCATGGACTTTCAAGTGGGGATCTTTTCCATGTCTACTGGGAATTTTCCATACCGCCTGGAACTGTCAGGATTTATTCTAATAACTGCTAAAAGAAGGAGAGGCTACACTTCCACTCTACAGGGTCAAAAATGTGAGGGTGGCGGGTATATTTTCACTTAGAAGATATCAATGAATATTGGCTGGCTTTATAGAGATCACCCTCAAGCTCAGATGTAACTCAAAATAATATCCTGAGTTATGAATCCAGGACTCTAGTTCATACACATTTTGAGTTAAATAGATTTCTGCATGGAAAAGGTTCGTACTTTTTTCAATTCCAGCTTCTGAACAACTAACTTACAAAACAATATTGGAAACCTCAGGGACAATTTAGAAACTGTAGAAAAAAATGATTTCAATTGTAGCTATTCCAATATTGTCTCACTTTAAATAAGTCACTTGATATTGTCAGATCTTAGATTCTTCATCTGGAAAATAAGGAGCTTAGAGAAAATAGCTCAAGTTTTTGGGTTAGAGATCCCTTTGACACTGATGGAAGCTATGGATACTCTTCCAAAAACAAGCCACATACAATATTTGGCTTGATGTTTTGGGCGATTCACAGATCCCTGGAAGCTCATCTGGGAAAAACTCCTGGACTATATGTTAAAATGTAATGTTACAGTCAGTGCACATAACAAAACCTTTTCTTAAAAAAGGTGTACAATTTTTACTACTAGAAAATCAGTTTCTTTACATTCCCACTAAATACATATTGAACAGTTACTCCCAAAATGTAAGTTTAAAGAGACTCTGATATTACCAGTCTGTCCATGGTACCCACACACACCCTTACATTCTGTATGATTGAAAAACAATCACTGTATCAGCTGAGGATCGCCACTATTGATTAGCAAGTGTCTTCAGTACTGCAGGAGTCATAATCTCCCTGGCCTGAAACATTCAAAGCTCTCACCAAATATTAATGAAATAGTTGGTTAATGCTAAAATGAGATTTTCATAGATAAACCTTTCCCTTTACACCAAACGCAAGCTGCTTAGAAAAACAGAGTAAGATTGATTAGGAAAGAAGCACCTCAACTATCAACAGTCAAATGACACAGTTTAATAATCTTCAAAGATTTTAATAAAAATTGAGGATTTTTATATTCAATAATGCTTATAAAGGTCTATATGACTATTAAAGAAAATAATGTAATTAAAAATGTATAGTTCTTCTAAGTTTAAACTGGGAGAAGACACCACTCTAGGGAGAAAAATAACCATTATTTCTAGATTCAGACTTATTAGTTACCAAAGAAAATAGAAAACATAAAGCAAAAAAGCACATCCCTGCTTTAGGAAATCTAGGACATAATTCCCAAAATATCTTTCAAGTTCCAGAATTACAGAGTCTAGGACACATCTTCCTGTTCCACATAGGTCAAAAATTTGATTTTCCACTTATCTTTGCTATTGTGGTTAAAAATCGATTAAAAAGTAATATTAATGCAAAAGAGGTATACTCCTATTGAATTATTAATAGGCAATACAACTGTAAACGCTTTTGTTCACCATTCTTCACTGCCCTTGCAAACAGTTTCAAAATGGGAGGTGTTGAAGCATGAAGATTGTTTGCAGCCATTGCTTTTTGAAATCGCAGTGCTGGGAATTGGTGGAACTCTTGCCTCCTTAGGTTATTATCAGACATTGTGAACTTTCTTTGAAAGCAGACTATCAATTCACAAGGGGGTCCCCTTGCTTTCAATCAAGGAAATGTTTAAAACGACCCCCATCTGCTATTTTAATGTATTCCTCCCAAAGACTGCCATAAATATTTAATATAAGAAAGGCACTGTTTAAAAACAATGAATAGCTTATGAAATTAAAGTTGGCTGATGGATTACACTATATACATAATACACTGTAAATAATGACAAAAAAATATGAGCAGCATTACTAAACTTCTCTTACTTCTCTTGACATTTCATAAGGAATATTAAAAAGACACAGATATGAAGGTCAGCTTAATTGACATCATAGGGTGACTAACTTTATAGAGCCATTCTATTCTTAACTACAAATATATAAAAATATATAAAACATCTTGGTATATTACCTCAGTGAAAGGATATGATAATAGGTTTTCCATTTCTCAAGAAGTCTCACTTAACACACTAAGAATGTTCGGAAAAGTCATAGAATAAGAAAGAACCTTATATCAAGTCCCAGGTTTAGTTTCGTGTATTCAAACAGAAATCAGCACTTAACATTAGACTTTTCTATGGAACCTATTCAATACATATTTATCAAATGAATACATACAGTTATTATCAGATGCAATTACATACTGCATTTAAAATTTCCAAGGAAAGATGCTCCTTTTTTTTCTAGTACAGTTCTAACAACCAACCAGCATATTTTCCACTCTCATGAATATCCATTTATTCTTACCCTATCTTAACAGAAACAAAGAACAGCTGGTGCTTCTTCTCCTTATAACTCCAAATCTCTTGATTACTCTGTCCAAATCAAACAATTTCAACTTCTTTTAATTTTTCTCAGAGGTCTCTCTTTCTAACCATTTTGACTAAATTTCTCCAGAGTGTAACCAAAGAATTATTTCTCAATACTTATATACCCCGAAGTAACATTAACTCTTACAAGAACAACATATCCTTGACATAATGTAAGTGTGCTGCCCAGATGATTTTTTCCTGGCGGTTAGTGCCAAGCCCAAATTCTTTACATAAACAACTCTACAGTTAAACATACTATATAGCTATTCAAGGTTTTGATCAAATCTTCCATAGCCAATCTCCACAGATTCTTTTATTCTCTTGATGCTACCAATTTCTCCCATACTAATGTCATGCATCAATACCCTTTATACATTTTTCCTTCTACTTACGAAATAAAATGCAGTATTATTCTAAGCTAATAATATCCGGGAAAACCATTCTCAGGCTATTAACAGAGCACTACATAACATCCTGCAACATGTAAAAATTTATTTTTCTAAGATACTTAAGAAAAATATGCTAGAACTTGTTAACATTTTCATTTATGTCAAGATAGGTAACTTTCATTTCTTCCCTGATTTTTAGATGGTGCGTCACTCTATCATAAAAGAGAGAAACAAAATTGATTAGAAGTATTCTTCAAAATGTTGTAGTACATCCTAACCAATATCTTTGACTTGATATTTTGACTATTGACAGAGGTTCTGGTATCTTCCCATATTTTATCATTAGTGTCATTTACATGTAAGTCTATTTACAAGAGAATTACAGTATTTTATGGAATCTAAGATATCAACAATGAAATATACACCTTTTTAAAAATTGTACTAAGGAAAAAACAGTAAAAGGCGTTCACATAATTACAAAATTCCCTCAATTATAAGATGCATCCTTATTCAGAGGTAAAAATGTAAAATAAGTGTCCATTACCATTTATTAAACAAGGTATTACGATTTTTCTACTCTTATAACAGTATATTCTACAGAAAGTACATTCCTAAACATCGCTAACATAGTATTTATAATGTAAGCCACAGAGTTGTTTATTTAACATGACAAATGAGTCTGTTACTATATCAATATTCTCTACTAGAATTTGAAGATCTTAAATACAGGCGAACCTCAGAGATATTGCAGGTTTAGTTTCAGACCACTGAAATACAGCAAATAATGCAATAAAGCCAGTCACATGAATATTTTGGTTTCCTAGTATATGTAAGTTATATTTATACTATAGTGTAGTCTGTTAAGTGTGCAATAGCATTATGTCTATAAAAATGACATATATATCTTAATTTAAAAATACTTTATTGCTAAAAAATGCTAAGGTTCATCTGAGCCTTCAGCGAGTTGTGATTTTTTTGCTGGCAGAGAGTCTTGTGTTAATGTTAATGGCTACTGCCTGATCAGGGTGGTGGTTGCTGAAGGCTGAGGTCACTGTGGCAATTTCTTAAAATAAGACAACAATAAAGTCTGCCATATTAATTGACTCTTCCTTTCACAACAGATTTCTCTGCAGCATGTAATGCTATTTGATAGCATTTTACTCATTGTAGAACTTCTTTAAAAATTGGCATCAATTCTCTCAAACCCTGCTGCTGCTTTATCAACTAGGTTCATGTAATATCCTAAATCCTTTGTTGTCATTTCAACGACGTTCATAGCGTCTTCATCAGGGGTCAATTCCATCTCAAGAGACCACTTTCTTTGCTCATCCATAAGAAGCAACTCCTCATCCATTCCAACTTTTATCATGAGATTGCAGCAATTCAGTGACATCTTCAGGCTCCAACTTCTAATTCTAGTTTTCTTCCTATTTCTACCCCATCTGCAGCTAGTTCCTCCACTGAAGTCTTGAACTCCTCGACATCATCCACGAGGGTCAGAATCAACATCTTCCAAACTCCTGTTAATGTTGATATTTTGACCTCCTCCTGTGAATCACAAACGTTCTTAATCACATCCAGAACGATGAATCTTTTCCAGAAGGTTTTCATTTTACTTTACTCAGATACATCAAGGAATCACTATCTATGGTAGCAATAGCCTTACTTAATATATTTCTTAAATAGTAGGATTGGAATGTTGATATTACTCCTTGATCCATGGGCTACAGAATGAAT
The DNA here is from genome assembly GCA_004363605.1 of Indri indri. NCBI lineage: Eukaryota > Metazoa > Chordata > Mammalia > Primates > Indriidae > Indri > Indri indri. Next base: position 90,605 of record RJWJ010000598.1, read on the forward strand.
GTTGTGTTAGTAGGCATGAAAACAACATTCATCTCCTTGTACATCTTCCCCAAAGCTCTTGGGTGACCCAGGTATGTTGTCAATGAGCAGTAATATTTTGAAAAGAATTTTTTCTGAGCTATAGGTCTTAACAATGGGCTTAAAATATTCCATAAACTATGCTATAAACAGATAAGTTTTCATCCAGGCTTTGCTGTTCCATTGTTAGACACAGGCAGAGTCAATTTAGCATGATTCTTAAGGACCCTAGGATTTTTGGAATGATAAATGAGTCAATGAGCACTGGCTTCAACTTACAGTCACCAGCTGCATTAGCCCCTAACAAGAGAGTCAGCCCGTCCTTTCAAGCTTTGGAGCCAGGCATTGACTTCTTTCCCACTATGAAAGTCCTAGATAGCATCTTCTTCCAATAGAAGAAGGCTAATTCACCTACACTGAAAATCAGTTGTTTAACATAGCCACCTTCATCAATGATCTTAGTTAGATCTTCCAGATCACTTGCTGCAGTTTCTCCATCAGCACTTCCTGCTTCACCTTCTAACTTTTAAGGTATAAGAAGGCTTCTTTCCTTAAACCTCATGAACCAACCTCTGCTAGCTTCCAACTTTTCTTCTGCAGCTTCCTCACCTCTTTTAACTTTCATAGAATTGAAGAGAGTTAGGGCCTTGCTCTGGATTAGGCTTTGGCTTAAGGGAATGCTGTCGCTGGGTTTGATCTTCTGCCCAAACCACTCAAACTTTCTCCATATCAGCAATAAGGCTCTTTTGCTTTCTTCTCATTTCTTGTGTTTTCTGAACTAGCACTTTTAATGTTTTTCAAAAACTTTTCCTCTGCATTCACAACTTTGCTGTTTGGCACATGAGGACTTGCTTTCGGCCTGTCTTGGCTTTCAACATGCCTTCCTCGCTAAGTTCAATCATTTCTAGGTTTTGATTTAAAGTGAGAGATATACAACTCTTCCTTTCACTTGAACACTGAATGAGGCCATTGCAGAGTTATTAATTGTACTAATTTCAATATTGTTGTCTCTCAGGGAATAGGGAGGCCCAAGGAACAGCTAGTGGGTGGAGCAGTCAGAACACATGCATCATTTATGGATTAAGTTCGCTATCTTATATGGACATGATGAGTGGCACCCCAAAACAATTACAATAATATCAAAGATCACTGATCACAGATCCCTATAAGAAACATAATAACAAGAAAAAGTTTGACATACTGCAAGAAATACTAAAATATGACAGAGAGACACAAAATGAGCACACGCTGTTGGAAGAATGGTGCTGATTGATTTGCTCAATGCAAGGTTGACACAAATCTTCAATTCATTTAAAAAACACTGTATCTGAAAAGTGCAATAAAATGAAGCAAAATAAAACAAGGCAAACTTAAGAGTTTCTATGTAGATATTTTCCCCTCGATACCTTTTTAAATCACTTCATTTTTCCTCTATAACATCTAGTTTTTCTAATAAAGTATTTTTGAGTCAAATACCATCCCTCCCAATAAATACTCTTATGCCTAATCCTTATATTTACTTAAGATGTATGCCTTAAATATAACTTATGCTATTCATTCATTATAATAGATCATTCCACAAGAAGAACTACAAAACACTGATGAAAGAAATCAGATGACACAAACAAATAGAAAAATATCCCTTGCTCATGGACTGGCAGAATCTACATCATTGAAATGTCCATACTGCCCAAGGTGATTTATAGATTCAATGCAATTCTCATTAAAATACCAACGTCTTATTTCACAGACCTAGAAAAAATAATCCTAAACTTCATTTGGAGCCAAACAGCCAAAGCAATCCCAAGCAAAAAGAAAAAATCTGGAGGCATCATATTACCTGACTTCAAATTATACTATAATGCTATAGTAACCAAAATAGCATGGTACTGGTATAAAAGTAGAGACATACACCAATAGAAGAGAACAGAGAACCCAGAAATAAACCCATCTATCTACAAACAACTGATCTTTGACAGAGCAGACAACAGCATACACTGGGGAAAAGGAAACCCTATTCAATAAATGGTGCTGGGAAATTTGAATAACAACAAGCAAAAGAATGAAACAGGACCCCTATCTCTCACCATATACAGAAATTAATTTGAGATGGATAAAATAATTAAATGTAATGCATGAAACCATAAGAGTTCTAGAAGAAAACATAGGAAAATCTCTTCTAGACATCGAACCAGGAAAAAATTTATAACTAAGATCACAAAGGCAAATACAGCAACAACAAAAATAAATAAATGGGACTTGATTAAATTAAATTAAAACACTTCTACACAGCAAAGAAAATAATAAACAGAGTGAATAGACAACCTACAGAATCAGAGAAAATATTTGCAAACTCTACATCCAACAAAGGACTAATATCCAGAATTTACAAAGAACTCGAACAAATCAGCAAGAGAAAAACCACCCCGTTAAAAAGTGGATAAAAGACATGAACAGAAGTTTTTCAAAAGAAGATAGAGAAATGGCCTACAAACATAAAAAAATGTTCAACATCACTAATCATCAGGGAAATGCAATATTAAAACTACAGTAACATGCCACCTTACCCCTATCAGAATGGCCATTACTAAAAAGTGAAAGAACAATTGATGCTGGCATGGATGCCGAGAGAAAAGAATGCTTATACGTTGTTGGCGGGACTGCAAATTAGTACAACCTCTGTGGAAAACAGTATGGAGAGTCCTCAAAGAAATAAATGCAGACATAACATTTGGTCCAACAATCCCACTGCTGGGTAGCTATCCGAAGGAAAGGAAGTCATCTAATCAAAAAGACACCTGCACTCGAATGTTTATTGTAGCACAATTCACAATCACAAAGATGTGTAATCAACCTGAGTGCCCATCCATTCATAAGTGGGAAAAGAAAATGTGGGGTGTGTGTGTGTGTATACACACACACACACACACACACCATGGAATACTCCTCAGCCATAAAAAGGAATGAAATAAGGTCTTTTGCAGCAACTTGGCTAGAACTAGAGACCATTATCCTAAGTGAAGTATCCCAGGAATGGAAAAACAAACACCACATGTTCTAATAAGTGGGAGCTAAATGATGGGCACACCTGGGCACAAAGAGATGTAAAGGTCATTAGAAACCAAGAAGTGGGGAGGGTTGGGGGGAGGTGTGGGATAAAAACTTACCTATTGGGTACAATGAACACTATTCTGGTGACGGGCACACCAAAAGCCCTGACGTAAGCATTATACAAGGTATCCATGTAACAAAAATATTTGTACCCCCTTTAATATTTTGAAATAAAAAAAAATCAACAACAATAAAGAGGGCTAAAAATGTAAAAAAAAAAAAAGTCATTCCAAATGATATACAGATGCAGCTTAAATTATACACCATTTACTAAATGATGCAAATTTCTGTGCATTATTTGGACTCACTAAAACAAGCTATTTTTGTAATGAACAAAAGTATCCCAAGATGAGTTGTTGCTTAAATAACTATAAACGCAAGTTATAAAATTCAACTTTTATTTATTCTCATCCCAGTCCCAAGTCAGATCTTACAAACTGCAGATTGTTGTTCTGGGTAAAAAACATGAGTTGTTTGACTCAAACAATTAAAGTTTAATATGAATGCAATGCACAGGGAAATTCACAGCCCCCAATTCACCCTTGCTATTCATTCACTACAGCAGCTTGCCTGCAGTTCTTCACAGGATAGTACACGCACCCAGACACACACGTATGTTACTAGATGTATAATGACTCAAAAATCTTCATTTAGACACCATCCCCTCCTTATGGCTCCTATATTTCTTGAATGAATTCCCTGTTTTGTCACATTTCTCTCCTATTCTGACCCAAACTCCCGGCAATTAGGAATACTGTTAAGAGGGTGAAGAAAGAAAAATTTCAAAACCAGTATTTCCTCATAGCCTAAGATGTCAGAAACCTTTTACAATGATTCTTTTTTTGTCTAAGTTTGAATATGTGATTCATTCTGGAAGTGCAGTAGACTCTTTGAATGTTAGTGGGGCAATGATTTGTTCAAATAAAAAATTTGTTCCACAAATAGTACCATGGGGTTGAAAAAGTTTGATATGGTTCTTTTCTCTGGCATTGGTGAAGAATGTATGCCTTTATCACAAAACCAGTTTGAATTTTGTTCAAATATCCTCTTACGCTTTATACAAAATGTTCTGCACCTTGAAGAACATAGCTTGGAAAATCTCTCTGAGGTATTTCACTGACAGTTACAGCATACGAATAAATTAGGTCTTCTAAAGTAACTGCAAATCGGGCCTGGCATCTCCCAATCTGAGAAGGAAAGGTTGAGTTATTCCTCCTTCCTAAAAGAAGAAAATAGTAGAGATATCTGCAATTGTTGAGAAACTACTCAAAGAAAGTTAAAATTTTCACTTAAGCATTCTCTTACTCATCTGTTGTTTTGGCCATGTGTGAAGAATGGGAACTAGAGAAAGTAAAGCTTAAACCTGAGAAATTACTTCACCAATAGGCAGTGAAATGAAGTGAATCTTTGTAGTCATTGCCAGCTGCTAAAAGACAAACAGCCTGTGAAATCAAGCCACAGAGCTGGTTAGGTTAAGGACAACTATTCTCTGAAGTTACAAGTTAGGATGGACCAAAGGGCCATTCTACTTAGACTCTGAGATCGGGTTGAGAAAATAAATAACAATTAAAATTCCTAAGAAGAGAACCTTAGGCTCCTTTTGTTTTATTTAAAATTACCCTGAAACACCAACTTAAAATTAAACCTGGATAGCCATGAGCAAGTCACTTAACCTCTCTGAGCCTTAGTTTTCTTTGTAAGACAGGAATAACAATCTGTCTTGCTGGGTTTTACATGGCTCAAAGATCATTCATGTAAAGAATCTAGCACAATGCATCCAGTCAGCCCTTGATAAATGGAAACTATTATTTTTATCATTTTATTTTTTAATAAGAAAATTTACAGAGGAAATTTTCAGTTATGTATCTATGAGAGAGTCTTTAACCATCTAAACCACCTGAATCTCTAGAAAGATAGGCACCACTTAGCAGTTTGGGTCATATTATTAGAGTAACACTGTCTCCTGACTGCCATAGTCCCAAATTAATGGGTCTGTAATTCTCTATATAAAGGGTAAGCAAAACTCTCAATATGAGAATTAGTGTACTAAACTAAGAGTATTTGAATAATGATTTCATAGGTCCACCTTCTCTGGAAGTATTTTTTTCATTTTAAGTCCTTTCTTGAGTATACAGCCTACTAACAATTAGAAAATTAGCATCATTATTTTAATATTAATTAAATAGAATTGTAGATGTCAGTAAATCATCATAAAAACAATAAAAATAATTTTGGTTTAGTCAATTCTGTACATGTTGGATAAAGAACCTGATTCTTTGAAACTATTTTAAGTTTACAATCTTGGAAATATAACAAAGGGAAGTCAGAATCAAAGAATGGTATTGAAATCTAAAATTTCCTAGTGCCAAGACAAAAATTGCACAGATATCAACTTGTCAATCAAGCACGAATCTAATCTGTTCCATTCACTTCCCTGACTTTGATCTCGATCCTCACCTCGTCTCGGAGTTAGCTTTTCCTGTGGTAGGCCCCTACTCCTACTCGAACCTCAGTCTCTAACTCATTCCTTATTTATAGGCCTCCATTTCTAGGTCTAGTTCTAAAAATGACATCATTCAACTTTTGAGCTCAGACCCTGCCCTCTGCTCTTACCTGAAACAGAGCCAGACCAAATAAGATGCTTCACTATTTAGCTGTGAGCAACAGCAGCTGATTGTGAGTAATCACATAGGAAAGGAAGTTTATTCAAAGGATGTTAAGAATGAGGATCAATATTCAGCTTCCAGAAACAATGCCCAACATACCACAAAAGAGACTAATGAGAAAACTGCCAGTGTTTCTATTGCACCAAGAATTCAACCCTGCAAACACTACCACCCCTAAGAGCCAGATGCCACTACTGCCACTCTGGTGAGCAAAACTGGATTCCAGGTGGGGCCTCCATCCTCAGTTGCTCATTTTAGAATTTAGGCTTGTTGGTAGGATCTAGGTTGCATTCTGGTGCCTTAGGTACAAAGTAGTTTAGTTCTCTGTGTTCTGTCATGGGGAAGTGGTTTTCATAAGGTTGGAAATTCCCCAGATTATAGCAAGAATGTTCAAAAGGTACTGGGCACCCAGAAAACACCACTAATGCCAACTGTGCAGGGTTATAAATTGCTAATACCAAATAAACACCCACATAAAGAAGAAAATGAACAGTCTTCATTCTTTCATTCTGGAAAAGAGATGTGCTTTTAAAGCAAATAATTAAATCATAAACATAGCAAACAAATATGGTTTGGATACAGTAAATGTGTCCATTTATGATTTAAGTCTGCTATGAATAATGAAGATTAAAAATCTACAGTGTTCTTAACTGCCTAGTGCCAACGGTTCCAATACCTATCAGTTATTCTTAACTTTTTAAACATGGATATGTTTAAAATACTGCTGATGCTCGGGTCCCCTATCCTGACTTATGTCACACCTTGGCTAATTTGGTCCCCTTTAATCCTTCCTTTCCTTATACCTACAGTAATCCATATGACTAGTGACATAGTAGTTTTTGCTGAGTTCTCACAGAAAACCACATCCATCCTTAAGCATGTGTATTTAAGCAGAACCAGTGAAACCACCTCTGTAATATGAATAGTTTGTTCTGACTCAAGAAGTGAAGGATTCCAGGATATGATATGTACAATATTGCTATTGGTCAACACTGGAAGGTGGAAATGCCCATAAGCACTAAGTGCTGGCATTCTTCCTCACCTCGGCATCTTGTATGGACAAACACAAGGCAGACGGGCTGATGAGTGCTCCGTAATGCCCATGATGAAGCATAAATTATGTAGCCTCCCACGTGCAAACTATATTTAGGGATGGAACATAAGTAAAGAAACCAAGAAGTGGAAGTAAGAGAATTATCACCTTCACCCTAAAGTCCAAAAATAAATAATATGCATATATATGACTTCAAAGTGATTAGAAGGACACACAAAATTTCACAGTGCTTATATTTAGGTAGAATTATAGAATGTGTATTTTTTTTTTTTTTTTTTTTGAGACAGAGTCTCACTCCCTTGCCTGGGGCGAGGGCCGTGGCGTCAGCCTAGCTCACAGCAACCTCAAACTCCTGGGCTCAAGCGATCCTACTGTCTCAGCCTCCCGAGTAGCTGGGACTACAGGCACACGCCACCATGCCCGGCTAATTTTTTCTATATATATTTTTAGCTGTCCAATTAATTTCTTTCTATTTTTGGTAGAGACGGGGTCTCGTTCTTGCTCAGGCTGGTCTCGAACTCCTGAGCTCAGAACTATCCGCCCGCCTCGGCCTCCCAGAGTGCTAGGATTACAGGCGTGAGCCACTGCGCCCGGCCAGAATGTGTATGTTTTATTCTTCTTTGTGTTTTTATGATGCACAATGAGCATGTGTTGTATTCTCCAATAAGAGGAAAATAGGTAGACTTTATGTACAGTTCCAAATATAAATAACTCATAATTATATCTTCCAACAAAATTCAAGATTATTATGATTCTTATTTTCCTTTTAAAATGACGTTTTTGTATGTACATTTACTGGAGGAAGTTTTAAATCAGGTACAGCTTGAAATATTTGAAGGGTACTATCTTAGTACATTCAAGTTGCTATAACAAATACCTTAGACCAGCGGTCCCCAACCTTTTTGCCACCAGGGACCAGTTTCATGGAAGGTAATTTTTCCATGGACTGCCGGCGAGGGGTGGTGCGGAAGGGTGGTGAGGGAGGTGGAGCTCAGGCAGTGGGGCACGGCCCTTTTTCCCTAATGGGCCAAGGACGGTATCAGGCCATGGCCTGGGGGTTGGGAACCACAGCCTTAGACTGGGTAACTTGTCAGAAATTTATTGCTCACAGTTCTGGAGGCTGGGAAGCCCAAGATCAAGGTACCAGCAGATTTGGTGGCTAATGAGGGCCCGTTCCTCATAGATGGCCCTTTCTGTATGTCCTCACATGCCAAAAGGGGCTAACAAGCTCTCTCAGGCCTCTTTTATAAGGGCACTAGTCCCATTCATGAAGGCTCTGTCCTTACGACCTAACCACCTCTCAAAAGCCCCACATCCTGATACCGTCACCTTTGGGATTAAGTTCAACATAATGAATTTTGGAGGGACACAAACATTCTGACCATAGCAGGTATATTTAATCTCTTAAAAATATGTGTGATATAAATATAACCATGAGCAATTATAGAGCAAACACATTGTATCACACATTTTTACTCACTTATTAGTTCAATAAATGTATCTAAAAGGCCTACCGCTAGAAAGGCATTTGACTGTATTGCTTATACTACCTCCTTTCTATTTATTATTACCAGAAATTCGTCCTTCAAAGAAAGGTCTCACTGTGTGTAAACCTATGTTAGGACTTAAGTACACAAAATAATACCAAAAAAAAAAAAAAAAGACAAATGGACTAATGCTCTTAGAATACTTCAGTAGTACCATTATTAAGTACAGCCTTTCAAGCTTCTTGATGCAGTGTGTATTTCAGACCTAAAATATAAATGTCCTTTTAAATGGATCCTGAGTTAGTGAAAAATCCTGTGAAAGCTCTCTATTTTCTCCATTGGAGACAAGGTTTCAAATGCCTCAAGCATGCAACTGAGGTCTGGAACAAGGCCCCACCCTACGCGCTCCATCTTCCTGCCTACTCTCAACACATAATCCTCTTTCATCAGCCTTTTTCCTAGCTAACCTTCACCCCCACAGTGTTCAGTCCAACTTCAGTGCTCTTGTAATTAATATTTCTTCTGCCTCCTGCCCATCAAATTTGCCACTTATCAGTGACTTCTCTAGTATCTGTAAATTTTCACTTCTTTCTCCACGCTTTTAAAGAACTTTTATTTTTGAATTAGTTTGACTCATATGGAAGTTGCAAAAATAATAGAGTTCCCTTGGATCCTTCACTCAGGTTCCCCCAGTGATACCTTCTTATATAACCATAGCATCATTTATTAAGAACAGGAAATTAACATTGTTACCTTTCTGTTAACTCAATCACAGGCCTTATCTGGATTCTCCCAGTTTTTCCATCATGAAGTCATGTTTTTAGTGGAGGGAAGGGACTATAGTTCAATGAATTTTACTGCATTACAAACTCACGTAACTACTACGACAATCAGTGCACAGAACCATTCCCTCACTACCCCAAAACTCCCTTTATAGTCGTTACTCTCCCCGACTTTCGCAGTCATTGATCTGTTCTCCATCTCCACTATTTTGTCACTTCAGTAATACGCAATCATTAGAGACTAGCGTTTTAAAAGACTCAACACAATGCTCTTGAGAGCCAGTGAAGTTGCTGCATGCATCAATACTTCTTTTTACTGCTGAGTAATACTCCATTGTATGGATATAGCATACTTTGTTTATCCATTTACTTAAAAGGCATTTGAGTTATTTCTAGTTTGGGGCTATTACAAATAAAGCTGTGATGAACATTCATATATAGGTTTTTGTGTGAACATAAGTTTTCATTTCTGTAATGTAAACACATAGGAGTGAGATTTCTGGGTCACATGGTACCTGTGACAGCTAATTTTTATGTGGTTAATTCAAGTCGGCTAGGCCATGGTACCAAGTTGTTTGGTCAAACACCAGTCTAGATGTTGCTGTGAAGATATTTTTTACATGTGATTAACATTTAAATCAGTAGACTCTGAGCAAAGCAGATGACCCTCCATAATGTGGGTAGGCCTCTTTCAATCAGTTGAAGGACCAAAGATAAAAGATTGACATTCACTGAAGTGGAAGGAATTCTACCTTCAGACTCAAAACTGCGACAATTTCCTGCTGAAATTTCCAGCCTGCCCCAGCCTGCCCTGCAAATTTCAGGCTTGCCAGTTCCCATAGTTGTGTGAGCCAATTCCTCAATTCCTTAGAATCTCTCTCTCTCTCATACCAACTGCATACATATAAACAATTGGTTCAATTGGTATTATATCTGTGGAGAACCCTTACTTAATATAGTATCCTAAGACTGGGAAATAGGAAGGGATGTCTGCTTTCATCACTTCTTTTTAATTTTCCCCCATTATATAAATAATCTGCGATTTTAGAATATAAACCAATTTATAATTAATATATTTCTTTTGAATATCTGCATATTGTTTAGCCAAGGATTAAGAATTTAATGGAGAATCAGTAAATATGGTAAGAACATCTTATTTTAAAGTCCATTAGTATTTCAGCAAGTAAATTCTGTAAGAAGGATTAAAACAAACCACCACATACCCAATTTTATACCCACCATGGCAAACTAAGTAAAAAAATATGTTCAGGCATATTCTGTGAGTTTGGAGGTGAGCAATACCTTAGTGATAACAAATGATATTCAAATTTTGTCAAAGTGGTATCAGAGTTATGAAAAAACCTACATATTAAAAAGATGAAAGATTTCAAATGCCTACTAAAGACCTTTTTAGAGGACTACATTCAGCTACAGAAAATTATTATGTTCTATGCAGTAGTAGTAAAAATTCTTTTCAACTTGCTTAAATAGAAGCATTTCAGAAAATAATGCAGAAATAGCTAGGCAGTGCTAACATCTCTGCCATGAAGACAGTCATTCAAAAATTCAGCAACAAATTTCTATTGACCATCAATTAATATAATGTGCAGAGTACTGTTCTAGGCTCTGCGGATATAGTAATAAAAAATACTAAGTGCAAATTCTTATAGAAGCCACACTGGGCTAGGACGGGTGGAGGGAAAAAATGACAAACATAGATCATGTTAAATTCTTACAAAGTAAAACTAGATAAAAGATTAAAAGATGGAGGTGTGGGCAGCAGTGGGTGCTATTTTAGAGAGGGTGGACAAAGAAAACCTGAGAAGGTGACATGTGGTATACCCACATAGACTCTTTAAAGCCAGAGGTGACCTCCCACAAGGGATAGATGGAAAGAGAGATCCCCAGGAATTTCTCTCTAATAAGGTTGATCCTCAGTTCAATTATTTGACCACTTGGGCCTCCAACTCTAACCTCCCACTTACTGGGCTATCTGGCTTTCATAAGGTACCTCTGATTTCACTCCTGATTACCTGCCTCATTCAGCTATTCCTGAATAAGGACATCACTTCCACGCCTCACTTGTGTCTAGACTCCTGCATGCCTGACCAGGATACCTCTTCCCTCATGAAATTACTCATCTGTAGAAACTAGAGACCAACCTCACCTCAAGAGAGGCTTGGTCCTTTACCCAGGACCCAGCCCAGGAAAGCCTCTACTTCCCCACCCAGGCAGGGAAAGTCAAACAGGTTTAATTGATCTCCACTTCAAATGAAGGGATAAGAAAAAAATATGAGCTTAAACACAAAGTAGGGGGGTTAGAGGGTGAAGAACATTGGAAATTTTTATGAATTTGAATGAAACAATAATAATAATAAAATTCCTGGTAAAAATCAACAGCAGAAATAGGGGCTTCTTCATACATTTTCATTCAAAACAAAACGGCAGTAAATCATGGGTACATCAATCACCATGTGGTAGAAAAATACAAGAACTATCAAACTATTGGGTGGTCTTTCTCAGAGGAAAGTTGTCGGATCTGTCTGACTTTGATCTCTCATTCACAGAAATAGCCTGGAGAAACTTCTCCACCCCATAAAAATAATAAATCTCAGAAGCCACACACTCTGCAGGCCAGAAATCACTTCTGGTGAGAATGTCTCCTTTCCAATGTGCTAGGCAAACATTAACTGTTAGAATGCTGGACTAGGAACATTACTAGGAAAACCTAAAGGAGTCAAAGTCTGTGCCACAGATCTCAGAGGTCGGGGAATATACAGGAAGAGGAAAACGGAGGAGGTAGAATCTGCCTAATTCCCTGGATCAGAAAGATTTTATTGCCATCAATCCTTTAGGGAAACTGTTAGACACTAACAAGAATGCAAAACCCAGAAAATAAATGTAACTATGTCTATTCTGGTTGAAGGACAAAACCAAAAAAGCATAAATAAGAATGTCTGTAATAATATGAAAACTGTACTTGCCATGTTTCAAATTCCTTCAATTCTGGGTGAAATTCATGAACAGAGGCATTTTGGGGTGATCTTCTCCACATAAAAGATTACTGATTCATGTGTATATATGCAAAGTTAGCATGTGAAACAAGACATAATTCTACAGCAAAAAGAAAACAATCAACGAAACAAAGAGCATCCTTTCCTTCATCTAGCCTTTTGTGAAATTATGCAACTGGTAAGCACATTTCCTGTCTAGGAGCAGTACAAAACAGTGCTTGGAACCAGAAGACTTGGACTTGATTCTTGGTTCTACCACTTAGTAAGTAGCTACTATTTACTATACCAAGTATTCTCTTACTGAGGTTCAGTTTTTGTTAGTAAAATGGAATTAATGGACAGTGCCTAACTCACTGTTCATCCTGAAGATTAAATTAGATGATGCATACAAAATATCTGGCACATGACAATCACTCTACAAATGCTATTATTGCAATCATATATTCCATATTTATTTGTTAATAAATGTTGGTAAATATGAACTCAATGGCTTGTATTACTAGCTTGGGAAAGTCATTTAACCACTCTAAGCTTCAGCTTTTACATTCCATAGATTTACCACACAAATGAGAGGGGAGTTCATCGGCCCAATTTCTGTACTGCCATGTGCATTAGTTTGCTAGGATTACCCTAATAAAGTACCACATGTTAGATGGCTTTAACAACAGAAATTCCTCCTGGAGGCTAGGGGTGCAAGACCAAGGTATCTGCAGGTATGATTCATTCTGAGGGCTTGAAGGCTAATCTGTTCCATGCCTCTCCCCAGCTTCTGGTGGGTTGCTGGCAATCTTTGAGGTTCCTTGACTAGTAGAAGCATCACCCTGATCACCATCTTCATCTTCACATGGTGCTTTCCCTGTGTGCATAGGTCTATCTCCAAATTCCCCCTTTTTATAAGGACACAAGTCATATTGGATTAGAGCCTACCCTACCTAAATGACTTTATTTTAACTTGATTACCTCTGTAAAAAAATCTGTCTTCAAAAAAGGTCACACTCTGAAGGTATTCAGGGTTAGAACTTTGAATACATATTTTGGGGTGACACAGTTTAACCCCTAACACCAAGCAAATCAGGACACACATAGAGGAGCTGATGCAACACCAGCCTTCTAAGTCCAAGGGAACTCTGACTCCTGGCTACATTCATCTGGCCTTCAGCTGACAAATAACTGCTCCTGAGTCATAAATCTATTTTCTCCACAGGTAAAACTGCCGGATAAGGTACCCAGTTAAATTTAAATTTCAAACAAACAACGAATAATTTTTCAGTATTAGTATGTCCCATGAGCCTCCTGTATTTTTATTTCCTTAGCTGCCACCGAATCACAGGTGGTTTGTACGCCATGCTGTGCTCTCAAGGTCAGGCAGCATTACTTAAATTTCCCCCAAAAGAGTTACCTGAGGTATCTGACATGCAAACAAATTCCCAGGTTCCATCCTAGACCCACAGATCATACTCTCCATTGGAGGAACTGAAAACTTACGTGTTTAATCAGTAGCTCAGGTAATTCTTATCAAAGACATCTGGGGAACAATTAATCCCGTTGCTTATCCAGACTGTACAAACTACCAGAGACCCTGACTGCGACTGCCCGCCCTGACCTCTCCCTTCCCTAACCCTTCCCCAAGATGCACACTATGCAAGGCAGCATCTGGTCATAAATTATTTTACAGAGACCATTCCCCAACTTTTTGATAAACTACTTATGGGTTTAAGTTTCTTTTCTCTCATTCACACTGAGGTGGTAGGTGCTCAAAAATGCCAGCTGAAATGTTCTGACGTAGATAAATATAGATCCACAAATATCCAGAGAAGTATGGAAAGATATATACCAGGCAATTTACAAGCATTATGGGATAGAGATGGGACCATGGGGGTAAAAGAAGAGATAATGGATAAAATAATAATAATAAACAAAAAGCCAAAATTTTTTGGAAAGTACATATTTCATTAAAAAAAAAAAAACCTGGAAAACAATGGTTTAGATGAGGACAAAAAACAGTTGACGAGCTGTTAGTACAAGAAGAATGATAAAGTGAAAACAAAATCAAGAAATTAACTACTGGGAATAACAAATGTTTTTCTAATTTAGAATGTGAGAACATAGGAAATAGGACTAGATAACCATAAATAATGTTTACCCTCTGGGGAGGGGGGAGTGGATGTGATTATTCAATTAGTAAGACTATTTTCCTCTGGGCTCACTCCACACCAGGTGCAAATGTTTGGCCCTCTTGGCACTACACCTTCGATGCTATCTGAGGCCTGCACTGGAGGGTATTCCCACTGCCTCCGGACTCCCAACCTCCCTGGCACAGGGAAATAATCTTTCTCCCTTCAAGTGTAGACTCTAAGGGCAAAACTCTGCCTAGTGGTCTCACTGCAGCTCAAAGAATTAGAAATATGTTTCCAACACTGAAAAAATAAAACAAGCAAAACCAAGGCACTCAAGTACCACATTAAAATAAAATCTGTGTTTTAAGTTGACTTTAAATAAAGCACCTAAAGCATTTAAATAAATCTCATTGACTTAATGTGCAATAATAGTTTAGCTGTGACTAGTGGCCTTTTTAAGTAAAACATCATTGCTTTGTAAAACCAATATAGTGAATTCAACAAGTAAAGACTTGCATTATTTCTAAAAGATGCTGAACTGTGATACAGTCTTTGGATAGCCTGACCCATTTTTGGTCTCTTCATCAATTCTGATTACCTAATGCCAATTTTTTCCCTTGTACTAGATGTTTAGAAGAATTTCTGAGGTCTGTGTGAGCTGAACTCTGTCCTACAGAGGCTTAAATTCAATAAGACTATTTTGTATATACATATAAATATATCACTTTATACACAAATCACACACACATTCATCATATTACAGATTATTTTAGCTTTAGGATTTTAATTTATAGTGTTTGCATTTTTATTTCATATAATTTTATTAGAAAAGAATGCTGCAATAACAAAGGGTAAACAACCAGAAAGTTAGAAAATTGATTAAAACAGAACCAATGTCTAGTACTCATTCAAATACTGTAGAAAGAAACCCAAGGATGTAACTTCTAGGATAAAAATGAGTAACAGTCTTATGACCAAAGCAAAACCAGTGCTTTCGTTGAAAATATAAATGAAAATCCCTCTTAGAAAAATAACCAAGAAATAAGATTATTTAAATTTTAATAAAAATATTCTGTCACATTACAATCACTTTGAGATTGACTACAATGGAATCAGACTTAATATGTAATTCAGGGAGTCTATTCTTTCGAAAATTGTTACTTAGGATTAAAATGTTCATTGTGTAAGTCAACTTCAATATCAGTAAATGGAGTAAACTTCTTTCCCTGAAGGCATGGTAATAGCTGAGGATTGCATAATGCTTCATAGTTTCCACATACATTATTTCTTTTAATTTTCATAAAGAATCTAAAGATGAGAAAAATTAAATATTTATGTAAAGTCACACAGCTGATTTATGATACTGCCAGTATTAAAATCTAGATCAAATGATGTCCAGCCCAGTGTGCTGTTTCATCTGCTTATCAGTCAAGATTCAGCAAGGAATTCATTATAATTGTTTGATTAAATTTGTACTTAGAATTCCTATCTATGTTAAACAAATTAGGACATTCTTAATCAATACTAAATATTTTTAAGTAATTATACTTAGGCCCATCCAAATGTGATAAATATAGACAGTTCTCAATTCTTTTACATTGATCTTGCATATTCAAGTCACTTGCTTTCTGGTGAAAAACACATTCAGCTTTCTTTGGTCTCCATTTAATAATAATGGTATTTGAAGTGGTAGAGAAAAAATATCAACTTTCAGGGGCCTTTCAGATCCCATCCTATGGTAGTTTGTTCCGTGTCAAATGGTTAAGCTGGAGTCCCCAGAAGGCCCTTCCCTGAACGGTTCTGGGTTAATATTGGCCCACGGAGAAATTCACGTGAGAACTGGAAGCAGAAGCGAAGCAGCAGCCAACACTCTCTGAATGAAGGTCACCACGGTTAGAAGTGGTGACACAAGACGCAGAGAGACGGGCAGGTCCCAGCTCATCCTCATGCTCACCCGTCCTGCGTCCAGCTCTTCTGTCCCGGCTGACCCTGTTGACCAACAGCAGCTTGACGCCCACTGCCAAGTGCTTGGCAGCAAACCCACAGAGGCACAGCTCCCGAGATCCCTCCACGACTTTCCCCTTCACTGTCCACCTCGGCGCCGCCGTGCTTGGCTTCTGACCCACCGGCCAGTGACTCCTCCCATCCTCCAACTCCCGCCTGGACCTCTGGCTCCCAGCCCCTCCCACACCGAGGGGGGTCTAATTCCTGTAACAAACGCCTTGTCCCTGACTCACACTGGTTCAGTTTCGCTTAACTGACATACATGCCTTCCAGACCACAATTGTGAGAGCACTACCTAGGGGATTTTTATTGGTTTGTGAGTTGATTACTATTTTTTCTTCACACTCATCTTTTTTCAGCTTTTTAATGTTATATTACATGTATCATCTTATCCATTTTTAAGTGTACAGTTCAGTGGTATTGCATAGATTCATACTGTTGTGCAAACATCACCACCATCCATTTCCAGAATTTTTTCAACTTCCTAAACCAAAACTCTATATCCATTAAAAAATAACTCCCTATTTCCCTCTACTCCCAGTCCCTGCCAACCACTATTCTACTTTGTCACTATGATTTTGACTATTTTAAGTACTCATGTGTTAATACAATATTTGTCTTTTTGTGACTGGCTTATTTCATTTAGCATAATGTCCTCAAGATTCATTCACATTGTAGCACACGTTAAAGTTTTCTTTTGTGTTTGTAGCATATGTCAGAATATCGACAAGGACAGACTTACTTCTTTCCCATTGCTATTTGTTTTCTAAATGCCTTAAGCTTTTTGTCCATCATTTCCTGTATTAGAATCTCCTTTTGTGTTTAGCTGATTTTTTGTGGTGAAATGTTTCTCGTTTCCTTTTGTTTATAGACAACTGCCAACTTACGATGGTGCGATTTAAGATTTATTTATTTATGATGGGTTTATCAGGATGTAACCCCATCGTAAGTCAAGGAACATCTGGATGGTGGTTCAATTTACAATTTCTCAAGTTTATGATGGGTTTATCAGGATATTAAATACATTTTCCATTTACAATGGGTTTACTGCAATGCAACCCCATCATAAGTCAAGGAGCATCTAATATTTTATAGGTATTTTCTTTGTGGTTACCATGGGGATTACATCTAATATTCTAAAGTTATAGCACTCTAATTTGGATTTATACCAGCTTAACTTCAATAACATACAAAAACACTGATCCTTTGCGTCTCTGCCCTTGCTCCTTTCAGTTGCTTATGTTGCAAAAGTACATCTTTATACACTGTTTCCAAAAACATAAACTAAGAAATTTTAAATACGTGAGTCTCTTAAACGATGTAGAAAACAAAACGTGGAGTTACAAACCAAAGTTATAATAATACTAGCTTTCAGACTAATAATTGCCTTTTTAAAACATGTATTAGTCTCTTAAATCATGTAGAAAACAAAAAGCTGAGTTACAAACCATTGTTACAATAATACTAGCTTTCATAATTTCCCATGTATTTACCTTTACTGAAATCTTTACTTCTTCATATGCCTTCAAGTTATTGTCTACTGTTCTTTAATTTCAACCTGCAAGACCCTTTGACATTTCTTGCAAGGCAGGTCTAGTGGTAACAAACTCCCTCAGCTCTTGTTTATCTCGGAATATCTTAATTTCCTCCTCCCTTTCAAAGGATAGTTTTCACAGATACAGGTTTCTTAATTGTCGGATTTTTTTCTTTTAGCACTTTGACTATATTAGCCTACTGGCTTCTGGCCTCCAAAGTTTCTGATGAGAAATCTGCAGATAATCTTATTGAGGCTTATTATGTGAAGAGTTTCTTCCCTCTTGCTGCTTTCAAGATTCTCTTTTTTTCTTTTGGCAGTTTGATTATTATAATGTGTCTCGGGGTGGGTCTCAGAGTTCATCCTACTGGGAGTTTGTTGAGCATCTTGGATATTTACATTCATGTCTTTCATCAAATCTGGAAAGTTTTCAGTCATTACCTCTTCAAATATTCTCATCGTCCCTTACTCTCTTCTCCTGAATCTTCTACACTGTTGGAGTTGGTCTGCCTGACGGTGTCCCACAGGCCCTTGACACTCCATTCACTTTTCTTCAGTCTTTTTTCTAGTCTTCAGACTTGATAATTTCTATTGTCCTATTTTCACGTTCACTGATTCTTTCTTCTGCCTGCTCAGATTTGCCTTTGAATCCCTCTAGTGAATTTTTCATTTTGGTTATGGTACTTTTCAGCTCTAGAATTTCTTTTTAGGTTTTCTATCTCTTTATTCATATTTCCATTTTGTTCATACATTGTTTTCTTAACTTCACCCACTCCTTTAGTATTCCTTTGGTTTTTTTAACATATTGAAGACAGATGTCTTGAAGTCTTTGACTAGCAGATGGGCCATCAGGTCTTTTTTCAGAGACGATTTCTGTTGGTTTATTTTTTCCTTTGAACGTGCCATACTCTCTTGTTTCTTTATATGCCTTGTGATTTTTTTGCTGAAAACCAGACATTTGAATCCAATAATGCGGTAACTCTGGAAATCAGATTCTCTCCCTTCCCAAGGGTTTGCTGGGTTTTTTGTTTTGTTGTGTTTTGTCTCTATGCCAAGGTCAGCCTGAGGTGTAAACTTAAGGTCCTCTCAGATCTTATTTGAACCTGTGCCTTTCCTTGACTAAGTGTGGTGACTTTCTAATTTCCCTCATATATGTGGCTCCTTTTGAATGTCCTAGTTTCCAAACTCTGGTTCCCAAAAGGGGAAAAAACAGAAAAGTGAAGGGAGGGAAAAGGGCACCAGACCTTTATTTTCCATGAAACTCACTTCAGCTGAAGGGGGAGGGGCCTGCAACAATGGGGGGAGGTACCACAACAATGGCTACCCACTTCCTTGTTCGCAGTTCTGTGATAAAAAGCAGCAATCAGCACACCGATCCGCAATATTTGGAGGACAGGGCCCTTATTGCCCATACTAGTTCCTGCAAGCTGCATGCAAGCTTCTCCTGGAAGGAGTACATGGCTGCCTGCCTCGGGGCTGAGGAATAGGGGTGGGAAGATGCTACCCTGCTAAGAACTAAAATTAACCAAAATTAATCACAATTTACCATCCAAGCCTTCCCCTAGAAGTATCAAGCCTTCAACAGATTCTAGAGTTCCAAAATAGTTACAACAAACAGGTTCTGTCAGTGCATTTGTTGCTTACATGAGGAGACAGATTCCTGGTGCTTTCTATCCTGTCATCTTCCCAGAATCTCCTGCATAGTCACTTTACAGACTATAATTTCTAGTATGTATTTATTATGACAAAATAAAGCAAGCCCAACTCTGCCCCATGACATAATTGCACACTGGCTTCAGAATTTCATTTATTCATTAGAAGTGGTTATAAGCACTTTTGAATAAAACATTTACTATTTAGAAGCACCACCTTTGTTACTAGAATTCTCTCTTCTTAGTCACTATGCTCAAGTATATGAGCAATCAAACTAAAGCATATAGGAGCAAAAATCATCTCATCTTCTTCCATAAGTACATAAGGAGAATTGTAAAAGCAGTAAGGCTAAAATAAGGAACAGCAAGATCGATCTCTGAAGACTTCTAAAATGATGCATATTGCTAATGTTCAATTATAAAATCTCAAAGGAACTCAGGCTGAGTGAAGTAATGAACATGCATTTACCAATTCCAGCAGCACTTTATTTAAGAACACATCTCCAAATAATGATGCCTGGGAAGATTAAAGGAGACAGTGTTTCAAACACTAACATTCTCAGAAAAGCTTTGAAATAAAAATTAAGATATTCAGCATTAAAGGGGGTCGTGTGTCTGTGTGTGTGTGAGAGAGAGAGAGAGAGGAAGAGGAAGAGAGAAAGAAAGAGAGAGAGAGAGAAAGAGAGAGAGAGAGAAAGAGAGAGAGAGGAGAGATGTTTTCAGTTTGGCTATTCAAATACAGACATTTGGCATGGAGTTTTGATGAATGTAGGACTGGCAAATGGATACGTTAAAAATAATTTGTCTTTTCCACCCTGAAGTTATAAATTCAAACTTGTTCATTTTCCATCAAAAGTGAGCAAGCTCCTATGACAGCTGAATGCCATTCAGTCTACAGAATTCAGTCACAGCCAAAGTAGAAGACAGAGGGATGACTTACTGCCGTGGGCCAATGCCCTAGGATTGCAACTGAGTATTTCACTGCTCTCCTAGGTGGGCTCTGCCCCAACACATCCTTCATCTGCCATCCACTTAGACTGCCCAAATGACCCACTGTCACCCCTTGCCAATGACCATTCTTCTGTGATTGCTTTTTTTGAAATCTTCCAATTTTTGTGCCTCCCTTTCTATATGTCCTACCTATATTATCATTTCTTTTTACTCTATACTCACCTCTGAGAGATTTCATCAATATTATGGTTTTAAATATAACTTGTATGTCAATAATTCTCAAATTTAGATCTCCAGCCAAGATTCCTTTTTCCTACTTCAGATATAGCCATATATTCAATTGCCTCCTGGTATTTCCCCTTTGGTAGCTCACAGCCATTTCAAAACAACATGTCCAAACTGGAACACCAGAACTTCTTATTCAGATATTTGCATCTTGCAGTTTCCCCCATTCTGCACATTATGCCTTACTTATAAAGCTGGGTACTATTAATGCCTTCCTCTCTTTTGCTCACACCCCATGTCTAAATTCAGTTTATTTAACCTAATAAATAAATTGTGTGTGTGTGTGTCTATCTTGAAATCTGTTCATTTCATTCCATCTTTACTGCCATGGTGCTAGGTCAAGCCACCATGCAATTTCTTCAAAAAGCCTCTGATCTGGTCCCCCTACTTACATTCTGAACCCCTACAATTTGTTCTCCACACTGCAGCTTCTGAGCTTTTAGAAATGCACATCAGAGCACGTCATCTCACTGCCTAAAACCTTTTGATAACTTCTCATTGTTCATGGGCTAAAGTTCAACATCCCTAATCTCTGGTCATTTATAAAGGCAATGCTAATCCACAGTGTTAGATATCAGGATAGCGGTTACCCTAGCTGGATGGCTGAGGGATAAGAAACTGGTTTCTGACATGCTGGGAATGCTCTGCTGGCGACATGATTGTGTCCAGTTTGTGAAAATCACCAAACTGTACACTTAAGATTTGTACTTTTTTTTGTATATATGTTATAGTTGAAAAAAATATTGAACAAAAATCCAGGAGGAAAAAAATAGACTCTGCAAATAGAGGCAACAGTCACAAAAACACTAGTTTTATATATGTATATCACCAAAAGGGCTACTTTGCATGCATCGGTCTCTTAGACCAGTCTCTGCCCACGTGCTACCTCTCTCTCTCCCACACAGAGCAAGCACTAGCGAGGCTGTCATCTCTAGATTTCAAAGGAAACTCAAACGCTTATATTTGAATATGGGAGCTCTGATGGACATTACCTCTTCATGAATATCAAAGAGAACATGTTCCATTGATTTTCAGTATATGACTGCTCCTAAAGCTATTTTAAATTATATAAACCCTAAAAAATTATGATTTCTCATTTAACTTTAGTATTTAACTTCCAGGAAAAAAATTTATACAAATAATAAAACATTCTGTCATAGGTTTATAAAAGATGTCCTTCAGGGATGTTGTCCATTTTCTTACATTTTACAGCACATTACTTAGGCAGAGATACTACAGTAAGATTTTGAAAAAGAGAGTTTGTGTTTTCCTCCTTTACCAAGAAGTCCATTAGCACAAACAAGGTGATGCCATGAGGAGAAAGTTGGAAATGGCTCTATTGCACAGGTGCTGTTTAAAAGTGACATTTCTGACAAGGGAACAGATGTTTAGGGGGGAAATTCTTTGAATAAGCACACAGTTAATGACACTCAGGCTCATCATTAAATTTAACAGCAGCTTTTTTCACTCAAGTGGCCCGTGTATGATGTGCCACTAGCAATATCTACTTAAGGTGCTGGTGCTTTAATTTGCATGCTGCATCAGAGCACAGCCATGCGACAGTGCTCATCAGGATGGAAGCCCGAGCTTCTCACCACTGATTAGCACGAAAGAAGCAGAATCTTTAGCACTGACATATTTCACTGCAGCCCTCGGAAGACTATCTTTTAAATGGTAGGAGCCATCAAAACATGGTTTTCATTCCATCACTTTACCTATTAGCTTTAGAAATTGGCTTTAATATGATTCTAGGTATATATTTCTTGCACCTTTTTATAAGGATTGGGCCACAATACAGTATCTGAGGTAGCATACGTGTGCCAAACTTGAACGGAGAGGTGCTATTTAATTTCAAACTCTCTCTGAATAAAAGTTATCACAGGTAAAAAGCTAAGGACTAGAATACTGAGAAGGTCAAATATAACCATAAAGTGTTCCCCAAGGTAGTAAGAACAGAGGGCGCAGGCAGCACCCTTAGTCATGGAGCATTCTATCTGTGCTTAAAGCTAACACGACACAGTCATAAAAAGTAAAAACTTATGTTACCTTGGTCAAATCTCTCAGGGCCTCTTTGCCTCAGTTTCCTCATAACTAAAATGGGGATAATAGTAACAAAGTCATAGTTATTGTGAGAATAAAAATAAAATTGATGATACAGATATATAGCACTGTACTGGTAAATATTATACTTCTAATACATGGCTTTAAATATTATACTTCTAATAACGCTTTTTAAATGTGAGCATTCTGTTCACAAGATTCACTGCAGCAGGAACAAGACACATTAGCCCCTGAAAACAACAGCTCATTAATTAGAGGTAGTGAGATGTGGTAGCTAAAGAACTAGAAGAGAAATGATCCTAAGAAACTGTGTCTTGGTCGTACTTTGTTCACTAGAACTAGTTATATAACATAGGCAAGTCACGTGGCCCCCTGCCTCTCAGTTTCTATTCAAATATAATGTGGAATTTAGTAAAATGATCATCAAGATACCTGCTGGCACTAACATTCTGTTACAGGTGAAACTCTGGGAGTCCTTTAATCTCAGTGTAAGCTACTTTGAGCAAACATAAATTAGTAGGAAATTGTTTTATAAACAGTTTCATCATAAAATCATTTTAAACAGGGAATCTGGCCAGGCACAGTAGCTCACACCTGTAATCCCAGCACTTTGGGAGGCTGAGGTGGGAGCATAATTTGAGGACAGGAGTTCAAAACCAGCCTGGGCAACAGAGGAAGACCCTGTCTCCTAAAAATAAAAACAGGGACTCTTATTGTATATAAAAATAAGAAAAGGTTTAGATTATTAAGTATGAAATGTCCAATTTCCTTAAGTACTAAGTTTGACGGTTGATATCGCTGACATTTCACTTTGATTCTTCTGGTTTTATTTTTATTGTGAAGGCACATCCTCAGTCTTTCAAACACATGGTTTGGCTTGTAATTATCTTTCAAATTGTTTTTTAGAGCAATTTTTGTGAAACCATGGATAAATCAAAAATTCGTATTGTTTTTGAATATGAGTTCCATCATGGAACTAATGCAGCGCACATAGCTCAAAATATTAATGAAGTGTTTGGGAATGCTGTGGCTAATGAATGCAGAGTACATGAATGGTTTGAGAAGTTCCATTCTGGTGATTTTAATCTTGAAAGTGAGCCACGTGGGAGACCTGAAACCAAAGTGAATAATGATGAGCTAAAAGCTCTAGTGGAAGTGAATCCATCTCAACCTACACCTGAATTAGCAGCGAGGTTTGACATTACTATTCCAACAATATTGGACCATTTCAAACAAATGGGCAAGGTAAAGAAGCTGGATAGATGGGTTCCTCATGAATTAAACGAGCATCAGAAGAGAAATCGTCTCTAAGCTTGCCTTTCTTTGCTGTCATAACATAAAGGTGAACCATTTCTATACTGTATTGTTACATGTGACGAAACATGAATTTTTTTGACAATCAGAAGCATTCAGCCCAATGGCTGGATAAAGATGAAGTGCTGAAACACAGTCCCAAACCGAATATTCATCAATAAAAGCTAATGGTGTCTGTTTGGTGGTCCTGCACTGGTATTATCCACTACAGACTTCATGAAACCTGGTCAATAAATTACAGAGGATGTCTACTGCAACCAAGTGGACAAAATGATGAGGATGCTTGTGATTAAGCAGCTGAGACTGGTCAATATAGACAGGCCAATCCTCTTGCAAGACAACACTCCACCACATGTCACACAAATAACACTGTGCAAACTACAGAAGCTGGACTTGGAAACTCTCTGTCATCCACTGTATTCACCAGACCTTGCACCCACTACCACTTCTTCCAGGCTTTGTACCACTTCTTGAAAGGAAAAATATTCAATTCTCAACAGGCTGTAGAAAACGTCTTTGGTGATTTCATTGCTACTCACTCTCCAGGCTTCTTCACTGCTGGCACAAACAGCTACCATTAAGATGGCAAAACTGTGTTGATAGTGTAAGCATACTTTAATTGTACTGCTTCTTGTTTGAGCCATAATAAACTACACTTTTGATTCGAAATCGGACATTTCATATTTAATGACCTAATAGATGATTTTTTTTTTTTTTTTTTTTGAAACAGAGTCTCACTGTGTTGCCCAGGCTAGAGTACCATGGCATCAGCCTAGCTCACAGCAACCTCAAACTCCTGGGCTCAAGCAATCCTCCTGCCTCAGCCTCCCAAGTAGCTGGGACTAGGCATGCGCCACCATGCCCAGCTAATTTTTTCTATATATTTTTAGTTGTCCAATTAATTTCTTTCTATTTTTAGTAGAGACGGGGTCTCGCTCTTGCTCAGGCTGGTTTCGAAATCCTGAGCTCAAACAATTCACCCGCCTCGGCCTCTCAGAGTGCTAGGATTACAGGCGTGAGCCACCACGCCCAGCCCTAATATATGATTGATTTCACAAAACACTGTTCTTTTTCTATTTCTTTTTATTTTTTATTTCAGCATATTACAGGAGTATGAATGTTTAGATTACATATATTGCCTTTGCCCTGACCGAGTCAAAGCTTCAAGGGTGTCCATCCCCCAGATGGTGCACGCTGCACCCATTAGGTGTGTATATACCCATCTCTTCCTCCCCCTCCCACCTGTCCGACATCCAATGAATGTTACTACTATATGTGCACATAAGTCTTGATCAGTTAACACCAATTTGATGGTGAGTACATGTGGTGCTTATTTTTCCATTCTTGTGATACTTTACTTAGTAGGATGGGCTCCAGCTCTATCCAGGATAATACAAGAGGTGCTAGATCACCATCGATTTTTGTGGCTAAGTAGCACAAAACATTATTCTATTCAATCGTTTTCATGATGAGCCGGGCATGATGACTCATGCCTGTAATCCCAGCACTTTGGGAGGCCAAGGTGGGAGGATTGCTTGAGGCCAGGAATTTGAGATCCGCCTGGGCAACACAGTGAGGCCCTGTCTCTACATTCTTTAAAAATTATTTTAAAAAATTAATTATAAAAAAATAACATTTTTATATTATGTGATCATGTAAGTAACATTTGGTTTATCAGTACTCTTACTGTTCCTAGTGCTATTGAATCCACAGCACTTAAAAAGAGGAATTGAGTTCCCATGTCTTCAATTTCAGATGCCAAGAAAAATAGTCATTAGTCAATAGTCAAGAGTAGACTACTTTAGAATTACAGTATCCCTATAAAAATGAGCTCACTCTTGAGAAGAATCCACAAGAAGCCTAAGCAGGAGGCCACTCTCAAAATGACAGTCCTATTTAGAGAATCTGCTCCAGTTATTACCTAGCCTAAAAATTTCATTCAGAGTATTTCAACTGGACAGGGCTAGAAAATCACTAGAACAAGGCCCTTTTTGTTACGAGAGGCCTGTTCGCCGTTCTGTAGCAAACGTACCTTGCTCTTACTCTGTAGGCCTATATCTTGCTCTTGCTCTGTAAACCTGTCTTGTCCTATCTTGTCCTATCCAAAGTGATAAACTTTGTTTCACACTTAAAAAATTTTTTAAAAAAAATCATCAGGAACAAGAAGAAATTCCAAACATGACGTCACAGGAGGCAGAGAGAGAGAAAGAGAATGAATATGAAATACACTGCATAACTAAGGACCAAGAGAGTATCTAGAGGTATGGAGAAAGACAAGCAGGACAGGAAGACATATATAAACCGACAAGAGAAAGGAGGTAAGTAGGAGCAAATGAAACAAAACTCAGCCCAAGTAAAAACAGTAAAAAGAACACAATTAGTCCCTTATTCCAGAATGCAGCTATCACAAACCACATACCCGAGAGGAGCTATGCTTCCCTACGCAGGAATTAATGAGTAAATATCTGTTGATTAACAAGACTGCACCCTGAAGAGTAGCCACACTTTATGGTCCTCTCTACAGATTCAGAACTGTGATTTTATCAATTCATTAGATTTTTGACTGGGCCATTCATATAATCCAATGTTAGATTTTTATTGTATTTTTAATTACTTTAAAATGTATTTTTATTAATTAAATGTATTTTAAATTATTTTATAATTAGGAAACAAAGCTAATTCATGTTCACTGTAGAAATAAAGATAATGGACACACACAGTAAAAAAATTCCAGAAAATATAAAATCAAAATAATGTCATTCTACCCCTAGAGATAATCACTTAGAGATTTTATTTCAATCTAATCCTTTCACTATACACACACAGACATCCCTTTTTCCTATATAATTAGGATAATATTGTGGTCTCTTACTTAAAAAAGTAGACTTATTTTCTGAATATAAAACTGAAGATTTGGTAAGAAAAAGACACAAAATTAGAGCTATTTCTAGGAAAATTTCCCTAATTAATATTTCATTTTTTTCTATATTATAGATATATATTATCTGAGGTACCTGGCTGCCCACCAGATTCCCAAGGTCAAGGAGGCCATAATATGTGATCTCACTCTCAGTCTGGTTTGGGGCTGGATTGGGCAGCCTCTGCTTTCAGGGGGTTGACATGCTAATCAATTCTCCATCTGAGCCTGCACCTCCCCATCCCTGCTCACGCGCTCCTCATTTCTACTGGAGGTTAGGAAATACAGCTTCTTTTCTTGTGGTGTCCCATTTGACTTAACTCACTTCTGAACAAATCTCCAAAACTGAATCATCTTTAATTAAAGGCTATGGATTGGGGTCTTCTTGGTATGAAGAGGTGGGGCCTTTGGGAGGTGATTCGATCATGAGGGCTATGTCCTCAGGAATGGGATTAGCATCATTATAAAGAGGCCTGAGAGAGCTTATTCCCCCCTGGCATCGTGTGAGGACACAGCTAGAAGGTGCCGTCTTTGAAGCAGAGAGCAAGCCTTCGCTGATACTGAATCTGCTGGCACCTTGATCTTAGAGTTCTCAGCCTCCAGAACTATGAGTAATAAATTTATTCTGTTTATAAATTACCCATTCTAAGGTATTTTGTTATAGAAGCCCAAATGCACTAAGGCACAGGTCCAGGTAGAAAATAATTTCCGAGACCATCTTCTGAACCCAAGAACATTTTAACCTGATTGAATTGTACATAACAAGAGTTCCGAGGCCACAGCTCTCTTTGAGAAGAGAGGTTTATTGTCAGAAAGGCAGGGAGAGGAGAGGGAGAGAGTTTTCATTCCCATGATCTCTCCCACCCTCCATCCCCAACCTGGTAATATATTGTAGTCTCAGAGACTGAGACTACAATATTAGGTTTCAATGGGGCACAGAAACCCTACAATATTAGGTTTCAATGGGGCACAGAAACCTAAACTGAGTTGAAATGTTAATGGAAAAATGAAAGAACCACAGTCATTTGATGAGTTCACAAATCAAACCCAACTATATCTATTTATTTCTGAACCACAAAACTTAAACCATGGCTTTCAATATTAATTTAAAATAAGTATTCTTAACTCTTTATTTTATTTAATAGTAGAAACTACTCCTTTAAGAAATTGCAAAAACATGCATTTTATATCAAATAGACATATACAAATGTTATACTTACAAATTTGTTTTGGCCAAGGTTTCTTATCTATTCTCCCTCATTCCACTTTTAAATGCATAAAATGATTTCAAAAGAAAAAAAAAAAAACACTTCCAATCCCAATCTCTGCATTTTTAACTGTCAGTGTTCACTTTCAGTCCTTGCCCAGAATGCTCATTTTTTTTTTGACACAGCTCCAATGATGTTGGAGACCATGCTGCAAGTGGCAGCATATCAGAGGCTGCAGTGGAGAAAGGGAAATAAGGTACTTAATTTTATCACAAGAGCCAATGGGTAAAGAAAGTTGAAGAACAAAACTTTACGAAGTTGCTTATTTCCATAGAGTGATCATGCACCTGAGTGTGTGTTTGGACACTGCGGTGCTTGCAGGAGGGCAGATTATTATGGGAAGCCATTCCCCTTCTCCAGGAATGATTATAAATAGTGGCATTTAACAATGCTAAAGACATGGAGACATGAGAGAACTCGCACAACTGCCAATGTTAGATGTTACATGCAAATTCTGAAATCTAATGGAAATTATCAACGCAATGGTGATAAATACCCACTAAATGAATGCATCTATCATCTTACAGAGATATAAGGTATTTAAGTTCATTGTTTTGATAGACATTGTAGATTCCAAATTCTAAAAATAAAAAGTTGAGCAAGGATATGGGGAAATGGAAACACACACTACTGAGAGCAGTTAGGTAATACCCAGCAAAGCTGAGGATAAGCACATTCGTTAACCCAGAATTTCACTTACGGGGTAATGTATCCTGAATAAACTCTCACATGTGCATAAAAGAAAATAAGTACAAGGATGTTCATTACAATGCCACTGTTTGTAACTGGAAACAACCCAAATGTCCATCCCTTGATGAATGAATACACTATAAATTCATATAATGAAATACTACAGAGCTATTAAAATGAGTGAAACAGATATATGGACAAATATGGATAGTTCTGTAAAACAAAATGGTGAGTGAAAAGAGCAAAGCTGAAAAATATAAGAGTATGAAACCCTTTTTTAATATTATAAACTTACAAAACACACACACATAAGCACACAGAGAAAAGATACACAGCAAATTAAAGACAGCAGTTATTTTCTGGCAGAGAAGTAGGTGAGTAGAACCTGGTAGGAGATGACAGGGAACATCTGTAATATATTATTTCATTAAAAAAGCAAAAATAATCTAAAGAGCATGTGACAGAACTAACATTTTTTTTTTATTCTCCGTGGAAAATACGCCAGTGTTGGCTACATTACATTTTGTATTTTATATGTTATTTTTATTTGTCAAAAACTAAAGTTAAAAAGTACATAACTCAGTGTAAAAATTAAAATAATAGCTATCTCTATCAAGGTGGGGGCAGTGGTTATACCTATAACCCAAATATGAAATAAAAGACCTTCTTTGAACTTTCCCAAATGGAAAATCTCTGATACAGAAAAGTAGCCTTGAGTACCACTCAAACATCTTTGTAAAAACAAAGCAGCTTTCATTTAAGACTTTTTAAAAATTTAAGGCATTAATATGTTTTTTGCCTGAGGCCATATGAAGAGTTACCTATTATTGAAAGCACAGCAAAAAAAGGGTATAGCCTAAGAGGTTAATTCTTCCAAGTTGTAATGCTGGTAAATTTATCGTTGTTAATTTAAGGCCATCTGAATGGTATGGTAAGAATAAAAAAATTTTTGTTGAATATATATATACTAATCTATAAAACAATTCCTAACTAAAAAATGGTAAGCTAATTTTTTAAAGAATCAAATAGCTGAGATCAATAACATGCTGAATTAGAAATTATTACATCAGGCTGACTCCAAAATAACATTTCAGATACTTAGTATGCAGCTAATAAGCTAATGAAGTACCAACATCCTCTACAACAATTCCATTCTCTCTTTAATTAAAATATACTTAGCATGCAATTATATGTCAAAAAGTTTGAAACATGTTTATGTATTTATAATTTCATTTATAATCATACTACTTGAATGCTTTGACAAAGGACCATATTATTAGCCTAAAATAATGCTAATTTCTGTTCTAACAAGAAAGGTCCAAAATTACATATCCAATCTTTTTGTTCACATACTAGTATACTATTACTACCACTAATAATAATAATAATAATCACAAGTTCTTGAGCACTTACTCCATACCCAGTACTGTGCTTAACCCTTTGCATATGTTTCCTCATTTTATCCTCACCACAACTGTATGAAGTTACTTCTGTTATTATCCTCATTTTGCAGAATAGGCAACTGAGGATAGAGATGTTAGATAACTTAGCCCAAGTCACACAGATTTAGCAAATAGGAGAACGGTGCTTCATTGGGCTACGGAAGTATTTAACCACTGCATACTCTGCATACTACAAGATACAAAACCTTAGAAACAACATAAATAAGTGTAGTTATGTCCAGAACAAAAAATTACGCAATAAGGCAAATACACTTTAAAATTTACATTATCTTTCCCCCATGGTCAGGCCTCCCAACTCGAATAATCCAGCCATATACCCCTTAAGATACAACTCCTACTCTTTATTCTTGTTACTGAAAAGCAGTTGCTGCGGGCATGAGGTCTAAATTGACTATGCCAAGAAAAACCGTTTAGTTATAACGTGGGGGAGCGAGGCACCCTAAACCCCATTGTTCTTTTGCTCTGAGGCAAGCAGCGGGCCAGCAAACACTCTATGGCAGGAGGCTATAAACTGCATTCAGTGCAGCAACTTGAATGGATCATGATTATCTAACTGACTCCAGTCAAAATTCCAAAGAATTCAGTGTGTTATTAAGATGTCCTAATGTGCTTCTTTTGTGATGCCAAGTCAAAAATATCAGCTGTTTAAAATGAGGCAGCACAAAGAGTCGCATATTTGGGATCATTCCAGACCCACCTACAGGGTAATGCTATTCTGCTTTCAACAGCTGTTTCTACTTACCTGAGGTAAGGCAGGTGCAGGACAAAAGAGGCCAACAACTCTGCACCTGCTCTCTCAAATTCAACTCAGGTAAATCAGTAAAAGTGACCTTTGTGAGCCTGTCACCAGGAGCAGATGTTTAGTGGAAGACCAGGAGGTTTTCATCCACTTGACTTTGCCTCAGTTAATTCATTCAATTTAACCAACCAGATCGGACTCTATTGACAGATGCTTGAGGCAACTGCTTCCAAGAAGTTTGGCTTATCTAGAAAAAAGCCTGTCAGAAAATACTGGAACAAAATCTTACCAGGCCAAGGTGGATGTGGACAGTAAATATGAAGTAAATGAAAACTCCTTAGAATCAATTCTAAACTGAGAACTGATTTATTAATTTTTGAGGTTTGTGTAGATGAAGAAAGGTTATGAACCCATATTTTAACTTTTTATTATGGAAAATTGGAAACATATATATAAATATACAGTATAGTATAATCAATCCTCATGTACTTATCAGCTTCAACAAGTATCAACCCATGGCCACTTATCCACACCCTCCCCACAGGCATTTTGAGGCAAATCTCAGACATATCATTTCATCTAAAAATATTTAGTATAGTATAATGAATCCTCACGTACTTAGCTTTAACAAGTATCAACCCATGGCCACCTATCGATACCCTCCCCACAGGCATTTTGAGGCAAATCTCAGATAATGTCATTTCATCTAAAAATATTTCATTATTGTCATACCTAAAAAGATTTTAAATAACTTTTAAATTCATCAGTATTCAATTTTGTAATTGTCTCATACTGGTCCATTTCTTAAAAGTTTATTTGAATAAGGATCCATATACAGTCCACATATCACAACTGTCTCTTAAATCTCTTTTAATCTGTAAAGCCCCCACTTCCATATCTCTCTCCCCCATTCCCTCCCTACTGTCCCCCTGACTTCTTTCTTTGTTGAAGAACTGGGTCTTTGGTCCTGTAAAGCTTTTCACAGTCTGGATTTTCCTGACTGCATCCCTGAAGAGCAGTTTACCATGTCCCCATGTCTTCTACATTACCATAATCAAATTCAACTTTTTAGTAAGGTTCTTTCATGGGGAAGGGGTGCGGAAACATTTGTTTTTAATAGGGATACATATGCAACAACCGCAAGTCACAAAAATGCTGAAGAAGAGGCAAGAGAAAAATAACAGCAACTCTAAGGATGCTGCAACAACTGAAAGCAGAGGTAAAGGGAAAAAACTCTGGAGAGAAGGCTAACAAGAAAAAGAGATGACCATCAAAAAAGCAGAAGAGCCCCATACGCACATAAGGAATAAGCAGGATGGGGCACAAAGAGTGAGGTGGCCTAAGAAGCAGAGGATGACTGACACCACCTGGCATCTGTCAAGTGCTTTCACAGGCATCACCTCCCATGATCTGCACACCACGGGGAGTGTCATTCACCTGCGATAATGTCAGGCCATGGCATGCCCACCTTCTTGCTGCTAACAGGTGATCATGTGAGAGCTCAAGCCAAAGCTTTCCAACTCCTATTCAGCTCAAGATCACCAGTGCCCGAGGGTGGTAGGATACGGAGAGGGAGGACTGAGGCAGTACACCTCATCAATCTCCTGCAGAAAAATTCCTTCCAACCCTCAAAATGAACACGCCATTCCCATATCGCAGCCATGTAAACTACTGGCTAAGCCGTGAGCTCTGCAGCCAAGATGTCTGGGTTTAAAGCCAGACCCTGTAACCTACTACTTTTGTGCCAGGTGTGTGTGTGTTAGGGGGGAAGGGGGTTGAGAGTGGGAGGTGGAATTATTTATTCTCTCACCTCTTTCTTCATCTGTAACAGGAGATGATAATAGCACCTTTGTCTTTCATGAGGATTAAACAAGTTAATGGGAAAAAAGCATTCAGAAGAGGGACTGGAATATGGTAATTGCTTAATAAATATCCAACAGTATTATCTTATTGTTTTTTATTATATTGAATTATTAACCTATTATTGATCAACATTAAGAATTATAAGAGTACTTCCTGTCTGATGGCTTTACCTATAATCTAAGTACAATGGTTCCCAAACAATTTGATGAAAATCACCTGATACACTTGTTAAAAAGCCTAATTGGCATGATCCCCATCCCAGACCCATTAAGGTAGAATCCCCAGGAAGACAGTGTGGGAAGCATATGTTGAACCCACACTCCAGGTGATTCTTGTTTTAAGGAATGTTAAAGAAACACTAGAGCGCTCTGGAGAGGAAACTCTGAATGTCACCAGAATGTTCTGATAACCCCTACATTTATTTTTCATCAGATTGCATGAAACTACAGTGGCCATTAATAGAAAAATGTGATTTTGTAAATGCATTTTCTTTCCTGAAAATATACCAAATTATCAATTGCACACTGATTTTCCACATATAATGCTGAGCACTTTTTTCCTTCACAAATGCTTATAGTATTCCAATCTGGGCACCAAATATTTTATCACTAGAGAAGAAGTTCTTGAGAAGGAAAACTTCCATAAACACTATTTGTGCATTTTGCTTAGAGTCCACAAATTGATAATTAAGCAATAAGAAACAAGATGTAGCTTTCAGCACTACTTACTAACATATGTGGTGAGTACATTGTGAAACATCAGGCTGTAATGCCCAAAGCAAGTGCTAACAGTCCCATAAACACGCAGTTGTTTTATGTCACGGCATGACTAACATCTTCGAAGCTATGGATTATTTTTTCGTTCATATTATTAACTGGTTTTTTGTTTGATGCAAAATTTTTATAAAATGAAGTACAAAAATCTTGAATTCTGCCAAATGTATACACCTGTGTAACCCAAATTACTCTAAAGATATAGACCACCACCAATTTCTCTGGAAAGTGATCCCAGGCACCTTATCAATCTCTCCACATACCCATGGCTGGAGGCAGCAAACATTGTCATTTTTTCCCCACCATAGATTAGTTCTAAAGATTCATGTAAATAAATTAATACCCTGTGCATTTTCTGAGTAATACTTCTTTTACTTAGCATAATATTGTTGAAATACACCTGTTATTGCTTAAGTCAGTAGTTCATTCCCTTTAATTACTAAATAATACTCCATTTTGTGAATAAACTCCATTTAACCATTCTTCTATTGATGGACACATGGCTATTGGTAATTACGGGCTGTTATGAATAAAATGGCTATAAACTTTCTTGTACAAGTCTTTTCAGGACCATTTTTTAAAAAATTCTTTTCAGTAAATGAGTAGAATCGCTGGATCATAGGACAAGTCTATGGTTACTTTATAAGAAACTGTCAGACCTTTTCCAAAAGTGGATAGAAACCACTATTCCCAGCAAAAATGTATGAGAATTCCAGTTGTTCCCATCCTCACCAACATTTAGTGCTGTCGAACTTTTAAATTTTGGTAATTGTACTAAACATGTAACAGTATGCTACTGCAATTTGAATTTGCATTTCCCTCATTACTCATGATGCTGAACACGGTTAATGTACTTTTTGGCCATTCGTATCTTCTTTCGTGAAGCATCTATTCAAAACTTTTGCCCAGTTTAAAATTCAGTTGTCTTTACTGTTGAGCTGTATAATTTTTTATAGCCTAAATATCAATCCTTTGCCAAACAAATGAGAATATTTTCTCCCTGTCTACAGCTTGAATATTCATTTTAACAATACTTTTTATTTTAATTTTAGATTTCTGTGATATTCATTACATTCACAATGCTGTGCAATTATTATCACTATTTCTAAAACTTTTCATCACCCCAAACAGAAACTCTGTATTCATTAAGCTGTAATTCTCCACGCCTCCCTTCACCCAGCCTCTATTAACCTCTAACCTACTTTCTGTCTCACATGAAATATCCAGGGTGGGCAAATTCATAAAGTGGAATCATATAATATTTGTCCTTTTATGTCTGGCTTATTTCACTTAGCATAATGTTTGCAGGGTTTATCATACTA
Organism: Indri indri; assembly: GCA_004363605.1. Taxonomy (NCBI): domain Eukaryota; kingdom Metazoa; phylum Chordata; class Mammalia; order Primates; family Indriidae; genus Indri; species Indri indri. The sequence continues at coordinate 125,690 of RJWJ010000598.1, forward strand.
TAGAGTGCATCAGAATTTTATTTTTATAACTGAATAATATTAAATTATACATATATGCCATATTATGATTATCTATTTATCTGTTGATGGACACTTGGGTTGTTTCCAACTTTGGACTATTTGAATAACGCTGCAATGCACATTGATGTATAAGTATCTGTTTGAGTCCCTGTTTTCAATTCTTTTGGGTATACACCTAGGAGTGAAACTGCTGGGTCATATGTTAATTCTATGTTTAACTTTTTAAGAAACAAATTGTTTTCCACAGTAGCTACACCATTTTATATTCCCATCAGCAATGTACAAGGGTTCCAATTTCTTCACATCCTCACCAACATTTATTTTCTATTTTTTTAAATTATAGCCATTCTAGCAACTGTGAAGTTGTATCTCATTGTGGTTTTGATTTGCATCTTGCTAACACTAATGATGTTTTGAGAATCTTTTCATGCGCTTATCTTCTTTCTAGAAATGTCTATTCAAGTCCTATGCCCATTTTCTTTTTTCTTTTGAGACAAAGTCTTTTTCTGTTGCCCAGGCTAGAGTACAGTGGCATCATCATAGCTCACTGCAGCCTCCAACTCCTGGGCTCAAAAGATCCTCCTGCTCCAGCCTCCCAAGAAGCTGAGAGTACAGGTGTGAGCCATTGTGCTCAGCCCCTTTGCCTATTTTCTAACCAAGTTATTTGTCTTCTTACTGAGTTGTAGGAGTTCTTCATAAGTTCTAGAAATTAAACTTTTATCAAATTTATGATTTACAAATATTTTCTCTCATTCCATAGATTGTCTTTTTCAGTTTCTTGATAACATCCTTTGATGCATGACAGTTTTGGACTTGATGGAGTCCAATTTATCTATTTTTTTTCTTATGCTGTTTGTGCTTCTGGTGACATATCTAAGAATCCACTGCTACATCCAAGGTCATAAAGATTTATCCCTACGTTTTCTTCTGAGAGTCTTATTGTTTTAATTCTTATATCCATCTTGAGTTAATTTTTATATATGGCATGAGGTAAGGGTCTAACTTTGTTCTCTTTTATGTGGAAATCCAGTTGTCCCAGTACCATTTTGGTGAAGAGACTATCTTTCCCCAATGAATGGACGTGGTACTCCTGTCAAAAACCAATTGGCCACAGATGTATGGGTTTACTTAAGGACTCTCAGTTCCACTCTGTTGATCCATATGTCTATTCCTATGCAAGTACCACACTGTTTTGATTAGTGTAGCTCTGTAGTAAGTTTTAAAATTGGGAAGTGCGAGTCCTCTAATTTTGTTCCTTTTAAAGATTCTTTTGGCCATTCAGGGCCCTTGCAATTGCACAAGAACTTGAGAATCAGCTTTTCTATTTCTGAAAAAAAGGTTATGGGAATTTTGATAGGGATTGTGTTGAATCCATAGATCATTTTGAGTAGTACTGAGATCTTAACAATATCAATTCCTCCTACCTCTGAGCATGAAAGTCTTCACCAGTATTTAGATCTTCTTTAATTTCTTTCAGTAATGTTTTATAGTTTTTTTTTTATTTCAGCATATTATGGGGGTACGGATGTTTAGGTTACGTATATTGCCCTTGCTCCCTCCTCCTCCCCAAGTCCAAGCTTCAAGCATGTCCATACCCCGATGGTGCGCATTGCATTCTTTATGTATGCATACACCTGTCCCCTCCACCCCCTCCCTCCTCCCCAACATCCAATAGATGTTATTCTTATATGTGCACTTATGTGTTGATCAGTTAATACCAATTTGATGGTGAGTACATGTGGTGCTTGTTTTTCCATTCTTGGCATACTTCACTTAGTAGAATGCATTCCAGCTCTATCCAGGAGAATACAAGAGGTGCTATATCACCATTGTTTCTTAAAGCTGAATAGTACTCCATGGTACATATATATATATATATCACATTTTATTAATCCACTCATGTATTGATGGACACTTGGGTTGTTTCCACATCTTTGCAATGGTGAATTGTGCTGCTGTAAACATTCGGGTGCAGGTGTCTTTTTTATAGAGTGTCTTTTGTTCTTTTGGGTAGATGCCCAGTAATGGGATTGCTGGATCAAATGGTAATTCTACTTGTATCTCTTTAAGGTATCTCCATATTGCTTTCCACAGAGGTTGCACTAGTTTGCAGTGCCACCAGCAGCGTATGAGTATTCCTATCTCTCCGCATCCATGCCAACATTTATTGTTTTGGGACTTTTTGATAAAGGCCAGTCTCACTGGAGATAAGTGATATCTCATTGTGGTTTTCACTTGCATTTCCCTGATGATTAGAGATGTTGAGCATTTTTTCATATGTTTTTGGGCCATTATTCTGTCTTCTTTTGAAAAGTTTCCATTCATGTCCTTTGCCCACTTTTTGATAGGGTTGTTTGATTTTTTCTTGCTGATTTTCCTGAGTTCTAAATAGATTCTAGTTATCAGCCCTTTATCGGATTCGTACCACGCAAAAATTTTCTCCCATTCTGTAGGTTGTCTGTTTGCTCTTGTGACAGTTTCTTTGGCTGTGCAGAAACTTTTTAATTTGATCAGGTCCCATTTATTTATTTTGGTTGTTGCTGTGATTGCCTTTGGGGTCTTCTTCATAAATTCTTTGCCTAGGCCAATGTCTAGAAGAGTATTTCCAACATTTTCCTCTAGAATGTGAAGAGTTTCACTCCTTAGGTTTAAGTCTGTTACCCAGCGTGAGTTGATTTTTGTGAGAGGTGAAAGGTGTGGATCCTGATTCAGTCTTCTACATGTGGCTATCCAGTTTTCCCAGCACCATTTATTGAATAAGGATTCTTTTCCTCAGTGTATGTTTTCGTCTGCTTTGTCAAAGATTAGATGGCTATATGAGGATGGTTTTATATCTGGGTTCTCAGTTCTGTTCCATTGGTCAATGACTCTATTTTTGTGCCAGTATCAAGCTGTTTTGATTACTACAGCCTTATAATAAAGTTTGAAGTCTGGTAAGTTGATACCTCCCATTTTGTTTTTATTGCCTAGAATTGTTTTTGCTATGCGGGGTCTTCTCTGGTTCCATACAAAGCATAAAATTAATTTTTCTACTGTGAAGAATATTGTTGGTATTTTAATAGGGATTGCATTGAATCTGCAGATCACTTTGGGTAGTATGGACTGTTTTAATAGTTTTATCACTTTCTTTCTTTCTTTTTTTAACAGATAGGTCTCACTCTGTTGCCCAGACTGGTCTCAAACTCCTAGGCTCAAGTGATCCTCTAGCCTCAGCCTCCTGAGTAGCTGGGACTACAGGCATATGCCACCATGCCCAGCTTGTTTCAGAGTTTTCACTGAACAATTCTTTTACCTCCTTGGTTAAAGTTATTCCTAGGTATTTTATCCTTTTAGATGCTATTGTAAATGGAATTGCTTTCTTAATTTCCCTTTCAGATTGTTCATTGCTGATGTGAGAAATATAACTGAATTTTGTGTATTGATCATATAACCTACAACTTTGAGAAATCCATTTCTTAGCTTATCCATTTCTTGTAGATTCTTTGAGATTTTCTATATTAAAGATCATGTCATCTGTGAAGAGAGAGAGTTTTACTTCTTTTCCAATATTTGGATGCATTTTACTTTTTTTCTTAATTGCTCTGACTAGAAAGTCTAATACAATGTTGAATAGCAGTGATGAAAGTGGGCATCCCTATCTTATTTCTGATCTTAGGGAGAAAACTTTCATTCGATCTTTCACCAATAAGTATGATGACAATTGTGGGTTTCTAAGAAATGTCCTTTAACATGTAGAAAAAGTTCCCTTCTATTCATGGTTTTTGAGTGTTTTTATCATGATGAGGTGTTGGATTTTGTCAAATGCATCAATTGAAATGATCAGTTTTTTCTTCTTTTTTATATTAATGTGGTATAATACACTGATTTTATGTTGAACCACCTTTGCATTTGTGTGATAAATCCCACTTGGTGCTGACGTATAATCTTTTTAATATGCTGTTAGGACGAGTTAGAAAGTGTTCCCTCCTCTTCTAATTTTTGGATGAATTTGAGAATAAGGATTGGTGTTAATTCCTTAAGTCTTTGATAGAATTCGCCAGTGTAGCCATCTGGTCCTAGACTTTTCTTTACTGGGTATAATTATTTTTCCTCAGTAAAGTCCATTGAAAGGTTTCCTCCCATCATATTTAGGAAACTTTTTGAATATACAAAAAAGGTAAAATAATTTTACAGTGAAGCTCATATACCCACCACCTAGATTCTATGATAAACATTATACTATATTTGTTTTACCACATAACTATCCATCTTACATTTTTATGCATTTCAAAATAATATGTATATATTAGTACACTTCACCCCAAATACTTCGGCAAACACATTATTAACTAGAGTTGCCACTAGCAACATGTGACTATTTATTTTTAAATGAATTAAAATTACATAAGTAAAACATTTGGCTGCTCAGTCATACTATTCATATTTCAACAGCTACATGTGGCTATATAATCACTGGAAGACTAGCCCATCACAGTTATAAGTTCCACCCACACCCAAGGGGAAGGAACCATACCAGGTATGTTCAGCAGAGGGTCAGAATCTCGAGGACCATTTTAAAACTTTGCCTACCACATGTGGGAAAGAGGCATCTGCCTGGAATTAGTCATACTTGTCTTGACTAAAATGCAACACGTGGGGAGACAACGTATGCAGAGAAAATGTGAAGCCTGGAGCTCAAGTCTCATTCCCCACGCTCTACTTCCCATCCAGCCACCTACTGAGAGTTGAGTTTCGTTCTTTCCTTCATTATGGATTTAGGAGGGTCTTTTGGAAGAATTATCAGCGGGGCCCTGTACCAATCTGTGCCAGAACTCACAGCAATACTTAAAGTATGCAGTTTTATCTGTACTGCAAAAATGACTGTAGACTTCTCTTTTATAATGGATAAGCAAAGAAAAACCATTGCAGAGCATGTATAAGTTCAGAAGCAAAAAGAGAAAAGAAATCAAAGTGCCAAAGAGAGACTAATTCCTATCTGTACAAAATATAAATAAAAAAATAATTTTTTTTAGCTTTTCAATCTTGTTCTTAACAACACACAAAAGGACACTGACTCTAGGAATTAGAGAAAGCCATTATGAGAAGAAAACATATTACAATAAGTAAAGACTACATGAAAATGAAAAACCTAGGAGGAAAATCTTTCTGATGTACACTGGACATGGTTTCACAAAAATCTTTATGGAAATATTTATAGTGGCTTTATTCATAATTGCCCAAAACTGGAAGTAACCTAGGGTTCTTCAACTGATAAACAGATAAACAAATTGTGCTACATTTATACAATGAAATACCAACCAGCAATAAAAAGGAATGGACGTGGTCCAACATGGACGGATCTCAAATACACTATGCTAAGTGAAAGAAGCGAGACTAAAGGGGCTTGTAGGGGAGGAAAACAATATCTTTTGCCCTTATCCTCCTAGGTTCTCTGGCTGGGCCCTGTGAATTAGAACAATAAAAGACAGATTAAAAAGAGAAATGCAAACAAATTTATTTAATATAAGTGTTGTGTGACACAGGAGTCTTCATAAGGAAACGGAGATGGTTAAACAGGAAATGGTTAAACAGGAATGTTTTTATACTAGGTTTGATAAAGAGTGGAAAAATGTGATAGGACAAGAGTATGAGCTGAAGGTAGCAAAGTGGGGGAGGCTTAGCAAGGCCTATTTATTTGGATTCCTCGGTGTCCCTCTGTCTTTGGAGATGAGGGTGCTCCTTTACTTCAGGTATAGAGGAGACACCTCTTATATGATGATCTTATGTCGTGGGGAAGGTCAGAGAATCCTTCCTCCACCTGCCATTTCTCACATCCCTTCAGCTTAAAATATTCAATATGCCCAGGTGCCATACTTTGGGGCAACATGTTCTGAACCCCATTAGACTATACAATTCCATTTGTATGACATCTGGAAAAGGCAAAATCAAAGGAACACAAAACAAATTTGTGATCGTCAGGGCTTGCAGTGAGAAGAAGGTTTAACAGGAACGGAATTTTGGTGGGTGCTGAAATTGTTCTACATCTTGATGGTAGTGATGGTTACAGTTTCCAAAAAGAGTGCATTTTAATGTATGAATAAAAAAGTATTAGCTACTTTCCAGGCTCAAATGGGAGATTTGAGATTGCATAAAAATAAAGAGGATAGATTTGAGAAATAGAACAAAAAAGAAAGAAGAAAGAAGGAGGAGGGAGGGAGGGAAGAAGGAAGGAAGGAAGGAAGGAAAGAAAGGGAAAGGAAAATGCTAACAGATGTGAAAGACGTTTCACAGACATTTTAGGAATAGGCAGAGCTCAGAGAGAAAAATAGAAATAATATGGCTGTTTACCTCGAAAGCTCCAAAGAATCATCTAAAAAGCTACAGCATTAATAATTAATAAGCAAGTTCAATCAAATGTCTAGATAAATATAGCAAAATCAATAACTTGTCCACATACAAGAGATGAAGTTAGAGGATACAACAGAAAGAGTCCATTCACAAGAAGAGTGAGCTAAAAATCAATCCTTAATACCAAATGTATAGAATTCAGAATCTAAAAGTGAAAGCTGTTCGAGTTATATACACAAATACATGGTATGAATATATATGGCAAAGAGGGAATCATAAACTGACAGTGAAAGGAAAGTCTTTTTTTCGGTGTTTCTTGAAGTGTAGTCCTGGACCAGCACATCATTATTATCTTGGAACTTGAAAGAAATGAAAATTCTCGAGCTCCACTCCAGACCCACTGAATCATAAACTCTGGGGACGGGGCCCAGCAATCTTTGTTTTTAATAAGCCAGCCATGTGATTGCGATGTTCTTTAAAGTTTGAAAACCAAGACACTGATGATACAGGTTTGGGGATCTCACTTAGAGAATCATTAGCGTATGTAATCAACAGTGATGGGAGAAAGGCTTAGTTATATGGAAGGATATAATAACAGATCATATACAGAGAGATATATAAAGTTCCAGGTAAAGAGTTGATAAGTTAGTGGGAAAGATTACCTAGCTCTTGTGTATTAAAAAAAAAAAAAAAATCATGGGAAAGAAAGATCCCTGGATGACTCCCCTAATTCTCAAAGAGTTGATGGTCCCTTGGCAAGGAAGCCCACAACCCATCCACCAAGTCAAGTGTGAATTCTCTTCTACCTGCTGAGTTGCTCAAGTGTGCATGAACCAATATTAACAAATTTCATAAACTTTTTGTAGCTTTATGAAAACTTATTTAGCAACTCTCCCCTCTATATAACATGAGTTAATTATTTGACTTTCGGATAATCAACTTTCAAATATGTTTTCAGATCCACATTGTATATAAATTTAGGAGGCTTATATACAGTGTAAGATATAGGTTGTAGAAAAAATTATAAATAACAGAAACGTTCTGTATCATGATACATTATGGCATCTTGGTTATATATTTTAAACATTATAAAAACTGAGAGAATTTAGTTTCTTTGATGGGATAAAAACATGGCATAAAATACATAGAAATAGTTACCATTACCTCTCATTCCCACTCTAAGCATTCTGAAACCCTTAGCAAATTTCTTTATGTTGATGCATAAGGGAATTACTTATAGAAATTCTAATATAATAAAATATGCTCCTCAGTGCTCCTCTAGATGTAATGTGGAAGACACAGAATTTATTTACAAAAAGATTTTTTTTAATTGCCCAATTTTTATCTACTTTTTTGTTGTTGTTATTTTTATTTCAGGGTATTATGAGGGTACAAACATTTTGGTTACATGATTTTTAAAAAATCGCTCAACTCTAAGAAAATTAAAACTACTATCTTAAGCAAAACATCATTTTCTGACAGGAAGACAATGGCAAGAAAATGGCAGGCAATTCTGCTCATGACACCTAGAGAGGCCTGAAACTGAGAAAAGGCATGCAGATCTAAAATGCAGTAAAATAGAAAATGAGGAAAGGGTGGAAGTAGAAAGACAATCATTATCAAAATGTTGGGTTCTGGTTGAAAGATAGAGTGAAACTTTAATTGACTACAAGGAAAAGGCTCTGTTTCAAAAACTTGGTCAACTTCTTGTTTTGGTAGGTTGGACCTGAGGCAAGGGTAGCAAACAGTAAGGGTCACTGCATAGAACAGGAACCGGAAGTCTAGGGAACCAGGGACGATTTTTAGAACCAGAGAGGAAGGAAAAGCCAGAGGAGGGTACCAGCGAGAAGTCTAGGATATCACGCAAGAAGAGAAAAGGATTTGCTGATATCAAGTGTCGAAGGAGAATGAAGCTTAAATTTCAAAATACCAGGCAGAGACAACAGTACGCTTGACCGAGAATATACATTTTTGCTTCCTTAATTAATCTTTGAATCTCCAGCTCTTCATCTATAAAAACAGAAATAATGATGACTCAAAAAGGTTGTTTTGAAAAGCTAAATGGCATAAAAACTGTTGAAGAGGCTGTTCTATAACAGGCAGGAAATATTATTAGTTGAGAGTGTTTTTTAACCATATGACAGCAGTTTTGAACCCAGGAGATGTACTTTACTGCCCTGACTAGGGAGGACCAACACTTCAAAACTAACTAGGGATTCTTACTGCCCCTTCCTCACCCTGCCAGAGTGGCCTTTGCCGCTTTTTGGGAGCCTGGCTTTGTCGCTGGTACTAGAGGTTTTCTGGGTCCTCAGAAACGCAAAGAGAGCACACTTGAATAGCAGTCCTAAGACTATACAAATACTTCTTTATCCTCTTAGTACTGGAACAATCATGAATGGGGGTGATTTATTTAAAATCTGATGGATTCGTTATGGTTCGCTTTAAAGATTTATCGATTTATTTAACACCCGAAGGAGTCCAGGACAATGGTGTAGGCAGGAAAGAGGTCAGAGTAGGTTCTATGGTAAGTGAGCATAGAAAGGGCTGCCATGGATCAAAGTCTGCAGGGGAAGAGGGAGAGGCTTATCAGATAAGAACAGATAAGAAGGCATTCAACCTAGCTGTTCTCAGTTACTGTCTACAGTCTGGGTGCCCACTCCAACCCACTAGCAAAACTGTACTCAGAACCTATATGTATAAGACACCATATGGGATACAAATAAAAACATCTTACTAGACTGTAAAAGGGGTGATAAGACATAGCACAAATAACTATTATGGAAAATGAAGAAAAGTAAAATATCATTAAATACACAACAGTGCCAGGAAGAGAGAAATTCTTTGTGGTAGGAGAAATCAGGGCCACTTCCCAAACTGGATGTGGCAATTCTGAGCTCAAGCCTGAAGGAGGAAAACAGGGTCAGCAAAAATCCATCATCTTGGTAGGAAAGCTTGAGACATACATGGAGAAGTAAGCAGGTGTGTATCACAGGAGCAGCAGGAAGTGGGGTGGTTGGGGCCAAGGCTAGAAAGAGAGACCACAAATGGCCAAAATTCCCAGCCTAAGGACCTAGGATTATAACCATACAAAGCCAACTACAGACATTTCAAGCATTCAAGGGCCAAGTCAAAACAGGATAAATAACACATTCTGCTTCTAGGAGAAGGAAGACTCAATGACCCAGAGGCATAAGTTTAAAACAAGGACTGAGTCATGAGTCATGCATGGATAAGTAACAGTGAAAAATGTACCCAGGACTAATTTAGGGTTGAAAACAGGTTTTCTGAGTTCATACTGAAGTACAGATGAGGAAGCAGAGTCAGGGCCAGCCAGGGTAACACATGGTGAGTCACCAGTAAATCAATGACACAGGTCTTAGCCCCAGGGCAGTGAGCTCAGACTAACCTGTATAAGGGCCAGATAGGTACATCTTGGTCCTAGTCAGCCTGTGACACCTGAAGGTTCTGTGATGATGGATGGGAACAGGCCAGCAATTTTAGGCAAAGGGAGGATCTGAAAACTCCAAGGACTCTTTGAAGTTATTAAAATAAAAATTCCTTAAATCTCATTAGGTTTTATATTATAAAGGCTTGTATATGACATTTATAAATCTGTCAAGGTCAGAATCACTGTGCTTATTTAACAGTTGAGGCATTTTCATATCCCTCAGTCATAATTGCTGTTACCAATATATTCGTGGTGAAGTGTTCCATATTTTACAACACCACCTGCAGGAAAGCTTCCCTAACCACACAGATCTTCCCCATCACAGGAGCGATGAGACCACATTATAAATGCTTATTGATTCTCCGTATTCATAGCCATCTGCACCATTCCCCATTTAGAATATAAGCTCCATGAGGCCAGAACTGGAACTTTCACCGCCATGCCTTCTAATACCTAGCACATACTATATGCCGAATAAATGTATGGATTAAATAAGTATATTGATATTTTAGCTGGTTCTGGTTAGCATTTAAATTTATAATATCTAGAAGTCTAACATGTAATAAGAAGATTGATAACAAAGAAGTAAGAGAGGAGACGACAGATAGATAGACTCTGTGTGTGTGGCCACAATACCAGGAATTAGTCAACCTTTCAACTAACTGTTTTTCATTAACTAAAGGTGCTAAAGCAAAATATTCAGAAGAACACTAACTGTCCTCATCACTGTAAGGAAAGAAAACAAAATGTTTAGTGATTACACACTGAATTCTAGGTCTGTCTGTTACTACTTACAGAATTGGAATACAGAGAGTTTGCAAGAAATAATGCATACGCATTTAAGTCAACAGAATGTTTCAATTCTGAAGCAAACAAAAAATTTTCACTAAAAAGGGAAAAGCAGTAATAATAACATACCAACCACAAAAGTAACTTATTATCTGTGAAATTAATTTACTAATTTGGATACATTATTATATAACAAATGCTAAACCTTCCTACCTATTTCTTCATTACTATTTGGAGTATCACAAATCTTAACACGGTGGCCTGACCTTAACAGACCACCTGGATAGGCATTATTCTCTCCAAATGGCACAGTGATCAAAACAGGCCCAGGTGGTTCTTCTCCCTCTATTTACATATTTTCAGGCCTGTAGAAAGTTGTCAGACTGAGGTGGCTCTCCAAGAAATGTGAATTGTTACAACTCTATCAGGTAGATATTATTATTGTTCTTTTACAGATGAGGAAACTGAGGCTCAGAAAATTTAAGAAATTTGTTTGACAGGATCAAATGGCTAAGAAGCGACAGAATCCGAATTCATATCTAGGTCTGCCCGACTTCAAAACTCATATTCTTTCTAAAAAAATCATTATCTCCAGTATGCTCAACATAAAAGCTCTGGAAATGAAAAAGTACAAAAAGAAAAAATGTTAACAAACTTAATCCAGAGTATGCAATTTCCCGTCAATGTACAAACATTGCCGTTTTGCTAATGTATGTATATCCACTACGTAAGAGACAATTGCTAAAGAAAATTTTTTTTCCTCCAAGGATGATTCCACACTGAACAGTAGTGGTATTCTGAATGTTCTGACGTGTTAGCAGCAAGTAGTACTAGCCCATCTTCCTCATTGGTACTGGCAACATCTGTACAGAAAATATACCCTTATTTCCTGCCCCAAGTGGAAAAATCTGCTGCTTAAAATTGCAGTGACTTTTCTAATCGCCAGTCCAGCCCTGCTAGTTCTAAACTACAGGTTCTTGTATTTATCAGCGGCAACTCACCAGTGTGTTTAGATCCTGAGTCAGCTTCAAAAACCCCAGCAGCAGCTGGTAAAAATGGAATGCTAATTCATTACAGATGGCAAAACACGGCCTCTATTTTAATTTATTTACATTTTCAGAAATTTTGAATCTGTAGTTAGATTGCCACATTATTTTAACGTGTAAGTTTAGCCTTTTTCAATTCTGTCCATGCTCAATAAAAATTAATGTTTATATGTCAAAAATTCTTTCAAGAAGCCCAATTATTCCTATATTCCCAGAGTTTATATTTTTAAAGCTATTTAAACTGGTGAGCCTTTTTAAAATTTCTCATTATACAAATCACACATACAGTTAGGACAAAATTTGGCTTAAGTCAAACCAAAGTGTTTCAAATAGAACTATTATATAGGAGGATAATTTTCAGAACCTTTGTATTTTCCACAATTGCTGCATTTAGTAATGTGAGACTAATAAATTAATAAATCATAAGATTATTACATAGCTTTACAGACCCTATTTTTTTTCATTAGTGAAGGTAACAGAGACACAAAACATATTATTACCTAATTTTTAAAAGCCAAGTGAACAAGAGAACGAATAAACCCAAATTAAATGCTTACGGCGCTGCTGCCCACTCCTGGAATCAGTCTTCCAACCTCCCGCCCCCACATCTCAGAAACAACAGTGAAGGCGAAACACTGAAACATTTTATAAGGCTTTTAAGTGTTCCTGTTATTTTTTTTTAAATCAATTCAAAGGTATGCAAAGATACATAAATGATCAGGTCATATAACACCATTCTCTTCAAATGCCCAGTGCTTGCTGAGAGTAGATGATCTTGCATCCCACTTACTAAAAGAGCTGGAGGTTACTCAGTTTGAAAGTCTTTAACTTTCCTCTCATCAGTTCAAAATTTCTCAAGTTTTTTGACATAAACTCTTTTTTTCCGTGTTTTGTCAGAGTGGGAAATGTCCCTAGTCTTTTGACTGTCTAATCTTACCATCCCTTCCTATCTCCTTTGAAGTCACCCTCCCATCAACTAAGACGCCTCTCTCCAGTAACAGTAAAATCTTGCTTGCTACTTCCCTGTTCCTTGTCATCTAGAAACATGTATAAATAGTCCCAACGTAAAAATACCATTTCCTCCGTACAATTTCATCATCTATCATACCATTTCTGTCCTTTCCATAGTTGGGGGTCCCAAAGGGTAGCTTTTACGGGGCTTTAGCAATCTCCCCCCAACTCTCCCCCAAACCCCAATTATTTACTTCTATATCCCAAGCCCAATGCCCTTCAGGCCAGTGCAAATAAACATAACTCTATGTAAAATCAGTGTGCTGTTTTAAAACCATGGCCCCCACTCTGGGACTGCCACTCTTAATCTCCTTCTACACAGAATTCTGGACCTGCCACTACTCCTTAACCTCCAAACCTTGGCTACTTTGATTTCTTCATCTCCCCTTAGCAACTCAATTCACTGCAATCCAACTTTCTATGCCATCACTCGCTAGGGCCTCTTGGAAGTTAAGAGAAACCTGGTCACTTACATTAAAAGAATGTTAAAAATTAAGCAAGGTCAAAACAGTGTTACAAAGAATTGTAACATGAAACAAAACAACACCTTTGAAAACACCCACAGAAATAAATACAATGACTGGGGGCCTTGGCAGATGTGAGGCTAGACCAATGGCCCTCCGCAAGTACCTCTGCCCGGCCCTGCTCTGCAGACTGACTCTCAGCACTCACTGGGAATAACAGAGTGATCAAGATCACGGGCTGCACAGTCACCATACCCTGGCTACATAAATTTGGGAAAGTTATTTAACATTTTTGTGATTCAGCTTGTCATTTGTGAAATAGGAAAATTACAGTACATACTCAATATGGTTCTTTTGAGATCATGATTATAAATACAATCAACTTAGGACAATGTCTGGCATATAAGAAGTCTTCAATATATATCAGCTACCATTATCATCATTATTTCATCCTCATCATCTGAGTGACTATCACTACATATTTCTAGAACCTACTCTAGTTCTAGAGACCTACAATAAAGAGTTCCCAAATCTATAATTCTGACAAGCTTCCTAGATAATTCTCATGCACACTACCATCTGAGAATGACTAATTTAATGAAATTGTTCTCTTAATATAACTTCCTAATTGTAACCTCAGTGATCTCTTCTTAAACCTTATCCTACTCAACCTCTGCAAAACAGCTGGCGCCTTTTCAGCTTTCTGCCCCCATGTTTGACTCCTGAAACTTCATTTGAACTTGAATTTTTAAACTGAACTTCAGATGAGAATCTGGAATGGACAGCTATATTTTTCTACAAAGAAAAACTTAAAACACTACACTGAGCCTGAGACTAAAATTACTCTTTCCTTGAAATCATGCTGCTCCTTTTTTGATCTCTATTTCTGTTACTGAAACAACCTTTTCCAATCACTCAGGCTACAATCCTCGGTCATTTGTGACTGCATTCTTTTGTTCATTCTCCAATTTTTCAAACTCTGTATTCTAAAATATCCTTTGGTTCTAACCCGCCCTTTCCAATAACCACTGCCAAAGTTTAAGTCTCTCACCTGGAACATTTTAACAGCCCTTAATGATCTCCCTTGTTTCCCACGTCTTCCCTTTTAACACCATCCTTTATAATACAACCTGGATTATCTTCCTAAAATGTACATTTATTCACATGTTCTCTTTGATTAAAAAGATAAAGGAAAAGTTGATTTCTTTCCAATAATTAGAAAATAATGGTTAAGCGTCTTAGAACAGGACGTAAGACTTCAAAACATTCTCCCCTGCAGAATCCCATCACACTCAGCTATTCAGACTGCACAGTGTTCCCTGACTAAAATATCCATGCCCATTTCTTCCAGCATTTGCTTGTATTATTTCTCCAGCCTAAAATGGTAATGTCTTTTTCCAGATTACTGTCTCATCTACCAAACCCAAAGTGTCCTCTGAAACCCAATTTACAGGCCACCTCCTCTGTAATCCTGTACCATCTTGAAAGCCAAACTTAATTTTTCTTTATACTACTCTGATGACCCTTGCTAAGTTCTTATGTACTTACTTCTGAGTACAATTTTGATAATCAAAATTGTAAAAACGAATTAACCTTTTTTTTTTTTTTTTTTTTTGAGACAGAGTCTCACTCTGTTGCTCAGGCTAGAGTGAGTGCCATGGCGTCAGCCTAGCTCACAGCAACCTCAAACTCCTGGGCTCAAGCGATCCTCCTGCCTCAGCCTCCCAAGTAGCTGGGACTACAGGCATGCGCCACCATGCCCGGCTAATTTTTTCTATATATTTTCAGTTGTCCAGATAATTTCTTTCTATTTTGTTAGTAGAGACGGGGTCTTGCTCTTGCTCAGGCTGGTCTTGAACTCCTGAGCTCAAACAATCCACCTGCCTCGGCCTCCCAGAGTGCTAGGATTACAGGCGTGAGCCACTGCGCCCGGCCACGAATTAACCTTTTAAAGAGATAACCAGGAAATAGAAAAGTAAGCTTTTTAGGGATAATTACAAAAAATAAGCTTTTTCAGAGTAATAAAGAAAATATTATTGTTCTAAAATACATATTTTTAAATTAAAATA
The DNA here is from genome assembly GCA_004363605.1 of Indri indri. Classification (NCBI taxonomy): domain Eukaryota; kingdom Metazoa; phylum Chordata; class Mammalia; order Primates; family Indriidae; genus Indri; species Indri indri. Next base: position 140,865 of record RJWJ010000598.1, read on the forward strand.
ATTTCAATAATACAAGCTGTTGGATATACTTTTAAATACATGATATATTTTCGTGGCTATTCCCTTCTATAGAAATCTTAAAAGAAGATTTAAAGATTTCTTTTAAGAAATCTTAAAACTATACTACCATAATCTCTAAGGAACATGCTTGAGTCTTTTCTCTTGTTCCATGTTTGGGCAAAATAATTCCAAGATTTTAGTTTAGGTATCTACTCAAGCTTAGGCCAAACCATTTGCAAATTCTAAGCTTATTGTGTTCTTAAGCATTTTCTGTTCATAGGTAAAGGGACAGATATTTTGTTTTTAAACTAATTGAATATTATAGAGCTGTGACTGCTAAATAGATTCAAAAGGAAATGATATTAATTTCATGGAAAATTTGAATTCTAGTTCAGATAAAAAAAAAAGTGCATTTGGAATCATAATCAAATAACAAGGAACTAGTTAGTACCAATATCTAAGACACATATAATCTTTTAGAAGGGATTGACAGAGATAACATTGAAGGACCCATCAATAGAAGTCTTGGTCAAGGGCTAGTACAACTCAAACCTTCTGGTCTGAATCATTTTTTGGATTATTTTCTTGATGTTGATAAGTATTTTTGTAAGTGTTTGTCATTGTTGTTGTTTATATCATCATTAAGAAAGCTAGTTGAGAGTTACCTATACTTTACCAGGGGTTCTTATCTTGGGTCCAGAAATCCTAAAGGTATTTATTGACTTAGGGGGTTGGGGAAAGCCTGAACTTGGAACCAAAAAATTAAAAAAATCACACTTTGTTTTCACTTATCTTTTGCCAAAATTCGAAATTTAGCATTTCTACAATTATGAAGGTAGGCAACAAGTTATAGCTATTTGTAGTACCTGTGACCTTGTCCATAAGAAATTACAGGTATTTTCCTATCACATTACGATTATTTCAGATATCTTGCAAAATCATACACTACTTTGAAATTATGGTAATTATTACACACACAGCTGCATCTTGTTATTTAACATAAAGAAGCACATATATTACTATATTATGAAAATGTTTTTTCATACATTGATAATGATATTTCAATAACATTTTTCTTCTAATCCTATGAATTTTATTTTGTACATTTAACAATGTCATCGTGAGGAGGGATCCACAAGTATTTCTCCTAATTGATTAATGCCCTTCAGTCAGTGGGCATTTCTTGTCCATTACACCTTGGAATTGTGCGGGTATAAGGCCATCCTTGCCCTTGAGCGATGTGCAGTACTAGCAAATATAAGATAATGACTTATTCTTGTGTTTTTTCTGTGTGATGATTTCTGTGAAGATAATCTAAATATTAGAGTATGGGTTTTAATCATTTTTGTGCCATGCGTCTTTGTTTGTAAACATGCACCATAACAGTAGCAACCATCTACTGAGTGCCTATGCGCAGATCCTATGTAAGGTAAATAATTATTATTTTCATTTTATAGATGAGATGAGTGAGGCTTAGAAAAGTTAAATTACCCTAAACTCACATACCTGGCTAGTGCCCAAGTCAGGATTCAAGTAGTGTAACTTCACTGCCCAAGCTCTTACTACACACACAGTCTGGTAAATAAATAAGTGATCTAGCAAATGTCGATTGAATATATGAGGAAAAAAATCCTGGTATTTTAATGCTTTGTACACAAATGAGTAAACTTCAGGAGAGAAATAAAGTACTGCTGCTTTCTGTCTACCACCACAATATATATTATGTAATAATCAAGTAATTTCCCAAAAGATAACATACTTCTCATTGCTACCCTAAATGAGTTTATAGAAATAGGGTAAGGGGAAAAATGAGATACATTTTATTAATCTTTTATAGTGGGCTTATTCAGAGTAAATGTGGAAAAAAACTTAGCTGAGCATTTTAAGGTACTGAAATAGCTTGTAACTCTATCTTTTCATGGCTCCTGAGGTATCTGGACATAGGCTGGAAATCAGTGACGGGACATTCAAATGGCAGCAGTGTCACCAACAGGAAAGGTCTCCAAATCACTGTGGCACTACACTGACAAATACTGACCTCAGGGATATCACTGGGAGCATTTATTTTGGAAAAAGCTACTATGTTTTTCTCTCATTTTCCATTTTAGGAACATTTATGCAAATAAAATAACAAAATGCATGGTGATTCTTTCAGTGGAAAATTTTAATGGAGGCATTTCTATTATTTACAGAAAGCTCTTAAAGCACTCAGATCACATAAATGCTATATTTGTACTTATTATAGAAATTGTGAAATCACTATCTTATGTCAGTTTCAGACTCTAGACGATTGTCTAAATTATTTTGAGATACTGCATACTGTTATAAAATAGTATAAAAAATCAGCCATCACATGCTACTTCATTGAGACTATGTGTTATTATATGAATATATACTATGGATTCTTTTAAATTTTTTCCTGATATTAATATTCATATTAATAAAGAAGGCAACCATAAATGAACTACCTACTAACATGCTAGGTGCCTTAGATACATTATTTTTAATATAATGTGAAAATATTCATAAAAAAATTAATTTTCCAAGTTTTAAGAATTTTACTTCTGTATACAATATACAACCCTTGAATACTATTACATTTCTTTTTTTGAATACTATACATTTCTTAAGTGTATAATACAGTGGCATTTAGTATATTCATATTGTTAGATAACCATCACCATATACTTTCTTATTCTGAAGCTTGACTAAAAAATTAGTTTTTGTTATATTTGAGGCGAAAACTATATCAGCCTATAGAAATAAAACATACGTAAAAAAATGACCAAAGAAAATGCACTTTAATAACCATTTACTCTTTTAGATATATATTATACTTACAAATTATTTTGAAAGACAAAGGCCATTTGGCTAATTTATTATAAATTAAATAGATACTCTATTTTATTTAAAAAATAACTATAAAAGTGGAAAATGGTTTAGAATTAAATGGTCATGTGAATGTTACTACGGATAGTTGGCTTTACTCAAACAGAAAACCAACTAGATGATTTGTTTTAATATATTTCACATAGCTGAGACTGTGAATTACATCATGTGAATACCACTGTCAAGAGCAACTCCCAACTAAAATGAGATGAGATACCGAACAGACGAAGTGCTGTTCAAAGTCAATGCAGCCCAGACTTAGGGGACAGAAGAATTAATGAGAAAATGAGAATCTACCAGATGGTGCTGCAGTATTCCTCGCTGCACATCCGCCACCTCAAGCAGCTTCTATACATGCAAAGCCCCAGGGCCCCACCTGGTAGCAGCATAATTACCCTAAATGTGCACTTATGTTTCATTACACCTTGGCCATTACTATGTGCACTGATTACAAGTATCAATCCCTTTCATTTTCATACACCTCTGCAGTTCCATAGCATTCAACTGTGAAAACTCAGCACTCTAGTCACTTCTAACACACGGCCCATGCTGATAAAACCACAGAGGGTAAATTATTTGTCACTCTACAGGGTGCCAATTCAGTTTGATAAGGATGACATCATGCCCATTTTACCAATAACAATGGCACTAACAAGAACGTGTAATCAACAAACCTCAGTCCTCCGCTAGCCCTGGCAGGTGCAACTCTTTTTATGCTAAAAATAAGCCAACATTAGCTTCCAGCTCAAAACTATTTCTTTTATCACAATGCTAAGCAGAAGTTGGCTTCCATAAGGCACTGCAGCTGCTGCTGCCACGGCCGCTTCTGCAGATGCCTGCATTAATTGTATCAAGGACATACTGAAATAAGTGCTTATTCAGCACAATGGCTATTGGGGAGCAGCTGGAGGCGCAAGACGAACTGTCTTGAAGAGAATGTACCAACCCAGTGTGTAAATTACAATGATGAAGTACAAAGAGAGTCTAAGTTTAAGGGTCTAATATAACCTCAGAGCAGCATGAAAATTTAGTGTTATCAATGGAGTCCAGATCAAATAAAAAAGGAGCAAACCTTTCAGATTTCACCAAGACTACTTTTAGAATGGGGGTGATATTTTAGTACCCTCTCAACACAGCAGAAATAGGAAAGTCATCATTAAAAATATTAACGGTGCTGATACTTCCCTTCTTATATGTATCATAACGTAATTCCCCTCATGTAATATATGCCCATGTGTGCATTTGAACTGATTAAACATCAGTATAAGAATAGCATTGTTTATTATACAGAAGCAACATGTGGCTCATAAGAAAGGATAGATTTGCCTAGCTTTCTTCCTTGCCTCCTTACTACTTATTCATGTCCCCTCTATACATCCGTATAGATGAATGGATATATGATCTATAGATTATGCTCCTTATTAATTTCCCTCCCATTTTCTAACCTTTACATTAGTGAGCAAAAGTGAATTAATGGTAATTAAAGGCTATTCTAGGTGACAGGTAATTATGAAGCTTTTGATCATGCCAGTTTGGGTAGGGGACAGGAGAACCGGATCGATAAAGATACTGCCGAAACAAGTGCACCCCTGGAGAGGAATGGAATGTCAAGTCAGAGAAACAGGTTAGGCAGGGCCAGACCACGAAGTCCCATGACTCCCTGTCAGCCTTCACCATGGTCTCTGCAATAATACTTACCCTTTCTAGAAGGGGCTGAGGATGGCCACAATCCTGCACCAGTTCTGAAATTGGCCTGAAAACGCATAGTGGCCCTAATAATACAATATATCTAATCTTACTGTCTTCCACCTGAGATCATGGCTAAACTGCTTTATATTTGCACCTGAGAAATCATCGCTCCCTGAATAGGATATACCCCAAGCACAAATACATTTTTTGAACTTTCACAAAATGACATACGCTGGTGAAGAATCACACTTTTATAAGTTAGAAACGACTGCAAATCGAAATAACGAAATTATTTGACTAATTTTCAAATATTAATACAGTAGGATCCTTATTATCTACAAATCTCTAAATTCACAAAGGTTATACCACTAATAATTGGCTTTCCTCTAGGTGACATTTCCACACAGAAACAAAGATTATTAATTTACAACTAAAAAAACTGTAAGAGACTTACTCTCTATTACAGTAAGATATAAATGCTGAGCTGCTGGCTAAGGTCACTCATCAAATAAATGACTGGATCCTCCATTTGAACCTCAGAGTACAAGCTATTCAAACACAAATTCAAGCCTCAGAAAATTCAAATTGCTTCTCTCCACAGACTTTCAAGGTATGGAGAGAGAGTTAAAAACAAGAATGGTTAGTCTTCAATGTCAAGGTTCCACTATAATTCACTAATACTTGTCAAGCTTTAATTTTAGCTTAGTGAGAAAAGGATATTTTACACAAAGAGACTGGAATGGGTTTGTAGAAACACTGTCAAGCACATTTACGCAATATAGTATAATAACTATACCTGTAATCTGCATTGGGAACCAAGCCCTCAGTAATAATTTCCGTTTTTATGTAGCATTTCCTAGCAAAATTGCGATCATGCTAAAGTGATGTTACTGTCATAGTCAAACCATTATATAACCTGCAATCCCATAAAATAACAATTAACAGTGTGTTTTCATCTAAATGATATATGGGTGCATTTTAAAATTTCTAACCAATTTAATCACAATGGATACAACTTAAATGATTCTATCCACCCACCCATGGCCTCACAATCTATGAAATAATAACTGTGTGAATCTATTTAAGGAGCTAAAAAGGATTAATTTTTAAAAGAATGAGAACAAATTTCTCCTGTAAAACACAAAGCAAGGTAGCTCCTGTGCCCAAAAGGGTCTTAACAGCTTTTTTTCTGAAGCAGTTTTTTCTTTGAGTGTTTTTGATATTTGACAGATATATTAGCTCTTGAGCATCATTTATCATGTTTATTTTTAATAGGTTTCCCTTAGAACAGCTGCCTAAGATGCTAATCTTTTCTTTTTTCTTGGGCCTTTTGTAAATATTTGAAATAGCTATTCATTAACAGTTGCACATTTATTCAGTCTTGTTGTACAGCTTGTGAACTGGAATTAGCTTTTATTTTATTTTTTCTATCCGTTGGCCAGACGAGAGAAACCCTGCTGTTTGGGTTCAATCTGTCAAGGTTCAAATTATCCTCCAACTGAGAGCTAATCAAGGGCGGCTGACCTGGTTTGCAAATAAACTAGGAACAAAAGTGGGTTTATTTTTTCTTTCTTTGGAGCAGTGATTCTCAAAAAGTAAAGCAAAACAAGAGCAGGTCACAAATAAAATTGCCTAAAATTAAAAACAGGGACAAATGGCAACCAGAGATGAATGAAATTTACTCAGCATTTCTGAAGTACCTGGTTTCCAGCTATAAATCCATTTTTATAGGAATTGGTTTGCAAATACATTTCAAATTAAAATTCACAGTTCATTTAATGCAAGTCTGTGACACGAGGAGAACATAGATTTCAGGCAATCAAGCTATTCTGATTGGGTACGTTGGGGACTGAGTATCTTCATGGATTCCAAGCCTCAAATTAATAGGTATATGTAGCAGAACTAATCTTTCTGCATCATTAACATCAACACTATATCCTTTTTATGTACATTTCTAAAATATGAAATACAGATTTTTCTTTTATTTTAAATATTTTCAATCTCCAAACTTGACAAGGATGAGTATTTTTCCAATTTCAGCATTCAGTTTTAAATGTACCTCAATGAACTTTTTAGTGAATGCAGTTAAATGTAGTCTTGTTTACGAATACACATGTTAAAACACTTTCCTCATAATATATTAAGGTTCCTAGGGCCTAAAATTATTGCTTGGATCTTATTTGCAGCATTCTGTTGTTTTTAACAGGTACCTAATCTTTTGAAACAGCTATGGACAACAGAACTGAGGACCTGGGAAATATGTCAGGGCTGACATTCAAGACATTATGGTTGCAATTCCACTAAGGGCTTCTCTCAAAATGATCCCAACTGATGAAATGACCCCAGTTATCACAGTAAACTAAATTGCACTATAGCAACCAATACATTTGCAATACCAAGTATTTGAGTACAACATTTTCCCCGAGGAGCAGCATGCTGTAGTGCAAAATGCACTGGCCCATCCATCAGGAAATCTCTATTTTAATACTCTTCCTTGGACTTGAAATATAACCTCCCTGTGCTTCAGTAAAATAGGGATAACAAGCACCAGCAGTTGTAATTCACTAGGTGAATATGAGAATGAAATGAAAAGCTAGACGTAAAAGTGCAAAAAAAATTATTCGATACCCACTTATTAGATAACTGTATTTATATAAGGACACATAAAACAGCATAATGCCTGAATTATATTTATAATCACATCTGTATTCATCAAAACCAATCATTATCATAAATAAAAAAGGATGAAAACAAGGAATTAGTGATGTGTTATTTTATGTGCATTACTGGTAGGCTATAATAAATACTAAGCGGCATATAAAATAAATTTGTATTTATTTAAGGATGGTAACTTTGATTCCTGGAGTCCATGTTTAAGAATAATTAGCAATATGGTGGCTGCCTATATTATAAGATGTCAAGAATTAGCTGCTATCCAAGTTGAGAAATAACATTTTACCTAAAATACATTGGTCCGTATTTCCATTTAGTTTCCCCTTTATTTATTCTGAAAAAGCCAGCCATCATTAAGTAGCACCTTATTTATTAGCAGTCTTATATTTCAATGAAGAAAAAAACATGTTTCATAACTTGCTATCAGTCATTTAGAAATTATAAATAAATATCTTCTTCTAACGTTTCAGCATTCGTTACAGAAAATGTAAAATGTAAACAGCATTTCACTATCACAAACTTCACTTAATAGGTACTTGACAAATGTTTGTTAAATAAACAAATAATAGTAATAACAATTAAGATTAATGTACACACTAACCTTGGCTAATGTGCTAGAAAAAAAAATCTCATTCTGTAATATTTACTCAAAGTAATCTATTTTAAATGCCAACATTTTAAATCAAGAAACACAATAAAATGCAAAATGTTAGATGATCTGAGTAAAAAAATTACAAATTTTCAAAATTCATGGGGAAAGGGATATTTTTCATGTGATTGCAATATTTATGAATTTACAAAAAGTAGTTACTATTTGAAATTTTAGTTTCAGATATGCTATTGCTGGAAACATTCAAATGCTGAGTATTCCATTAGAGAAATTATTTTAAAATTTTCTTCAATTTATTCTCTACTTAACATAGTGCCAAGTTTCTCCAATCCCTGCCCCCTCCATTTACTAAAACTAATTACATAGTGAATTACACATCAAAGTCAGTACAACTGTAAATGAAGGTCAGGCCATTGCATATAAGTTAGTTCAAGTCTGAAAAAGAACAGATGTAACCAGAGTGAACAAATATACATGTAAAAACAGAAATGAATTCACTTGTATATAATATGTAGCAATCTAATTTTTCAAAGGAAACATATTTTCTTTTATAATAATTCCATTTGTCTTCAACATTTCCTATGCAAAAGATTTACTTTGTTTCAAATATTACCTAGTTTGCCATTATTTGCTGATATAATATAGTATGGGTGTATATTAATAGTCACAATCCATCTTTTTCTCATTACCCATCAAGAGTACTACCTGGCTATTCCTTCAAACTCCAGGATCCACAGCCGGACATTTCCAAAGCTCATTCTGGGAATGCTCATTACTTCCAGTTAGTAAAACAAAAGGTGAAGTTTCCATTCTACAGTTCTGAGAATCATAGGGGCAAGCATGCATGCATTCATTCAAAAAGCATTTATTGCATGTTAATTGTGATATCAAGATAAATAAGACCCAAGCCCTCCTAATTACAGAGGAGGTAAAGTAGAAGATATAAACATTTAAACAAATCACTTTATCTAAACCTGGTAATCACTGTCAGTGATACACGAAGAAAAAATTCTGGTGACTGAAGAACAGATTGTGTGGCGCAGAATGATCAGAGACGATGGTTGAAGAGGAGAACTGAGATGAGTTTATCCACTTTTTATACAGAGAGAAGAAAACAGAAATTGTAGATTCTCCAGATTTATTAAATCTTAGATTCTTTAATAACATATTTATGAAATCTGCAAATAATTATGCATAGTATGAAATTGACTAAGCTTAAATATTTCAAATAATTTTCATGTCAAAAGTGGGCTTTGCCCATTGCACACATGGCCTTTAAACCCCGCGTCAAGTCCAACGCTCTCCACGTGGCAAACAATACGGCCCACTCTAATAAACCAGCTGGGACCTTCTCCCATTTAATCTCCATGTGCTTGGGTTTATTCTTCACTTTCCTGGTTTCGTACTCTGGCTTTGATCTCTGAATCAAATCTCTTTGTCTTAATGACTTTCTGGACTACACTTGTGGGTTTGGATTTGGGGATCCACCATATTTCTGGGCTCTGATCAGTCTACGTATCAGGTACTCATGCACACATGCAAATCCTGCATCAGGCCTGACTCATGAACATGGCTACTACTCTTACCCCTACCACTAAGGCCTGTCACTTCCCCCCAATGGGGAGCGTATTTTAAAAAAGCAAATACTGTATGTTTCTCCTAATAAGATGAAGATGTAGACAACCTAATTATATAACTATGGTTTGCTCCTAAAAAAAGTTTTTAAACAGATCTAAATTCCATAGGATTCTATTAACTTATAAATTATTTTTATTCATGCATTCCTTCAGCAAGTACTTATTAGGGGCCTACTATATGCCCTGTGCTATGCCAAGCTCTAAGAATCTAATGACGAATAAAAAAGCATTCTCACTAACCTCTAACTTCACAGAACAAACACTAAATACATGAGTAAACAAATGGATACAAAGTATAAATTTGTATGAGTGCTTTGGAGGAAATAAACAGTATGATATAATAAAGAATGAGAGGGAAAATGCTCCCTTCAAAAGGTGGGGCAAAGAAGGGCCTTATGAGGAGGTAATATTTAGTTGACACCTGAATATGGAAAAGATAGCCAAGCAAAGACCACAGTGAAAAACTTTTAAAGAAAATGAAAGCGCCCAAGTGTTATGTTCAAGGAACTGAGGAAGAACAGTTGGACACTAACAGGTTAGAGACAGTGTGACAGGATGAGTGTGGAATAGGGAGTGCAGCCAGATCACATCGCCTTTCAAAGGGGTTGAACTTTATTCTCCTCCAGATGCAGAACACCTCTCTTAGCCCTACTCAAGTTCCTCCTCTTCTAAGAAGCCACCATTTCATCTTCTAGCTCACAATTTTCCTTCTGTAACCCTCTCTTACTCACATCTTTTTTTACTCCTGTAATATTTGAATTGTTCTTCCGAAAAGATGTTATTAATGCTATTACTATTAGAGCTGAAGAAGCCACAGTACAGTGGGGAGAGAACTGGCATAGGTGACTGATAGGTGCTTGGGGGAGTGAACTCTTTAGGTTTCATGTTCCTCACCTGGAAATGAAAGGCTAAAGGTAATTGCAAAGCTTCTCTCCTATTCTGCAATTCTTTTTACTTATTCATAGATTCATAGTTAAGACTATAGAGTCTTCTGCAGTCAAGAAATAGAAAAGGAAAGCCAGGTGGCTTCCAGATTTCTTCTGAAGCAAGTCTTCACAGTACAGTTTCTTATTTTATTTTATTTGGAGACAGGGTCTCACTCTGTCATCCAGGCTAGAGTGCAGTGGCCTGAGCATAGCTCATTGCAACCTCAAACTTCTAGGCTCAAGCAATTCTTGGGCCTCAGTCTCCCGAGTAGGTATCATTACAGGTGCATGCCACCATGCCTGGATAATTTTTTTTTATCTTTTTATAGAGACGAGGTCTTGCTACGTTGCCTGGACTGATCTCGAACTCCTGACATCAAGAGATCCTCCTGCCTTGGCCTCCCAAAGTGCTGGGATTACTAGCATGAGTCACCACATCCAGTCTATTATTTGTTAAAAGTAAATTATCAAAGTATCAGACTGTCTCATGATCAGAGAGAATCGACCAATTTCAAAGTAATGTACAAATGAGTTTCAGTTTATCAAATGTTTCAGGGGTCATATTTCTGTCTCCATATCTTAGTCAAGTAATAAAAAGTAACTTATTTACAATATATGTGATTTAATTTTCTATACTGAAAAACTGATAATTTAACATGCAATGCCTTAAAATTTATTTTGTTTATATAGTCCAACTAAAGTAATATGTACTTATAAAAAATTTAGAAAATATTAAAAGTAGAAAAAATTGTTTTGTCCCTCCAACAAAAGATAACATTTTGGCTTAATTACTCCTTTTTTCTGTTCTTCATTCTTTTTGCTTACTTCCTTTTAAAAACAGTCAAACATATAGTACATATGAATACACAGCATAATTTTTAATCAACATTATGAAACAACATTTTCCAGGTTATTTTAAAGTCTGTAAACATTATTATACACAATTATATAATACTACATCATGTAAATGTATTAAAATTAAGCATTTCTAAGCTAGTAGAAATATAGGTTTCCACTACAATAAGATTTAACATTTCTTATATTCATTCTTCTCAAATAAAGAAAAATACACAAAGGCATACCCTATCTCAAGGAAATAAAGATATCTTCCAAAACTACACAGATTATATTATTGCTATACCTATAAAGACAAATGAACTAATTACTTCACTCATGTTGATAAAGAGTGAAGAATTATTTGCATAATACAGGCATATTTGTTTTATAAAATATGTTTAAGGGACTTAAAGTTCCCTGTGTTCTTCTAATTATAACAGTGCGATATTCTTCCTTGAAAGGCTCAACTCAAACTGTACCAAAAAAGTGATATTTAAAGAGGGAAAAATCAATACAGACTAAAAAGAGCTAAAATCTGAAAAAGATCTAGGTTAGCAATTTCCAGAGTGGTAGAGCTTTTAAAATAGACTTCCAGGCCTAGCTCAGAATCAGAATCTTTTGAGGTGGAGCCTGGGAATCTGTATTTTTAAACTCCCCAAAAGAATCTGATGAAAGGTCTGGAGTGGGAGGAATGGAGCTGGTCCCCACATCTATCACATGGGGAAAACTGGCTCAGACTTTCATTACCTCACATAAATGGTACATTTCTTCCCCACTTCCCTTTAATACTTTGATCACATGTCTCAGTATATTGAATCAAGAAAGTTCTCTAGATAAAAGTTTCTAGAAGCGGTCTTTGTATCATGTGCATCCCAAACATTTGGAATGATTCATTTGCAAAATGCAAATTCCATGGTCTGCTGAAGGCTACTGAATTGGGAATTTGGCCAGATATCCCAAAGGTTCAGGGGATATTGGCAGAGACATAAAGTTTAAAATCTACTTCTATAAAATGATTACTATCTCGCCATCATTCACCTTCCTTAACTAAAATTCAACAAATCAAAAAGATCTATGTGACGTGTATGATGATCTAATCATTTATTCCTTTTTCATTCAATTCACTCTTTCATCAAATCTTTCTCATTCGTACCCAATTATACTGTCACTAGTTAAATCCTCTTACTCCTGAGCTTTCACTCGTTGACCTTCCAGAAATGATGAACTAAAGGGTGTGTTTTAAAAAGTCAGCAATCTAAATCAAACTTTTCTTTCTTACATTACAAATAACAAGAAATGTGTTGGAATTCACTAAGAGAAATAAAAAACATAACTGAGGGCAACAAATAAAAAGAAATACAAAAATTTATAACCTCTGCAGAACAGCCAAGGTCCCACTACCAAACATTTTTTTTCCATGTAGAAAATTGTGCTTGCCGTACCTGACATTGTGCAAGTATGTTTACTGCAATTTAATATCCACACAAGCAGGAGAAGAAATTTAATAATTTTTCAACTGGAATGAATTGACAGCCAGTGTAAGAAAACTGCAGAGTCTGCAGAATCAATAAAAGCTGCTGGCATCGCAAAGCAGTACTTTTGCCCAGAAAACATCTCACAAAGGTCAGGTTTACAAACCACCAGGTAGCAGTATCACTTTCACATCTTTCCAGGGCTATTAAAATTCCATTAAACAACTTTCCAAAACCAACTTGCAGCCTTTAAAGTTCACCAACATCATTCCAGAGACTGATCGGCCTCAGTTCAGACTGTAAAAGCAAACACTTGGTTAACTTTTATCTCGTCACCAAAATTGTTCATAGAATTCCGTTTAGTAAAGGAAAAATATCTAAGCAAATACATATTTATTTATAACTATAAATGTGGACCTAAGTGGACACGCCCTTCACCCTTTTAGTAAAATGTTAGACAACTGTTAATTATCAGGAAATGATTTCCCAAAGTGAGTTATTTTCTCCGTTGCAAATTTCAGAAAGCCACCACCACTGCATATCAGCCCCATGTTTTAAGACACAGTATTCAACTGTGCTGGAAGAGCAGCTGCAACTAAGCAATATCTCTTGCCCACTTTAGAAACATGGCTTTTCCATACTATATTTTCATTATAGGTCCCAAGTCATATATGGAATGTCATCAGGCATAATCAATTCTACATAAGACACTCTTTCAATATTCATAGAGCTCCTACTAAACCCATATACACACTACCACAGAGGCCTGACAGTAATTCCCTCTCGGTTCAGTCTTCTGGTGTCCTAAAATACACATGGAAGGAATGGGAAAACAAATGGGAAAGCAGAGCAGCGTTTCTCTCTACCTCTGAGCAAGGATACATGGCTGTCTGAGGATGAAGGCAAGAGTCTTCATTAAGTACATCAGTTTTCAGGGCATAAACTTCATTATTTGCTTCTTTGATCTCAAAGGCAGATGATTTTCACTCAATCAAAACAGAACATGGGCACTTTAGGATCTTGATAGAGAACACAGAATTCTGCTGTCCTATTCAAACCAAATGCCTCACTGAAAGAATTATATTTATAATGGAAAATGCTGTGGAAGCCATTTGCTCCTTTAAATCAGTAGTCTCCACATTTTTTTTTTTTTTTTTTTTTGAGACAGAGTCTCACTCTTTTGCCCGGGCTAGAGTGAGTGCCGTGGCGTCAGCCTAGCTCACAGCAACCTCAAACTCCTGGGCTCAAGCAATCCTCCTGCCTCAGCCTCCCCAGTAGCTGGGACTACAGGCATGCACCACCATGCCCGGCTAATTTTTTCTATATATTTTTAGTTGTCCGATTAATTTCTTTCTATTTTTAGTAGAGGCGGGGTCTCGCTCTTGCTCAGGCTGGTCTCGAACTCCTGAGCTCAAACAATCCACCCGCCTCGGCCTCCCAGAGTGCTAGGATTACAGGCGTGAGCCACCGCGCCCGGCCAGTCTCCACATTTTTGAATACCACTTCTCTGAATCAGTTAAAAATTTTAGAATGTATTTCCAGAGATGTACATTATGTTCACACACTATTGTACTAATATGTTATATACAATATGAAATACACACAAAAGAAAAATGTGAAGGATGAAAAAATACAAATACGAATTATAATCTTTCTTCCTGCATCTAGATATATAACCTCACAAAATGACCTATGGTACTGGTCCCCCAACCTTTTTGGCACCAGGGTCCAGTTTTAAGGAAGACAATTTTTCCATGGACCAGAAGTGGGGGTGGTGGTTTCAGGATGATTAAAGCGCTTTACATTTATTACATTTGCAGCCGCTCCCCAGTGCTAGAATCACCACCTCAGCTCCACCTCAGATCATTGGGCAGTAGATTCTCATAAGGAGCGCACAACCTAGATCCCTCACATGCGCAGTGTACAGTAGGGTTCGTGCTCCTATGAGAACCTAACGCTGCCACTGATCTGACAGGAGGCGGAGCTCAGGTGGTGATGCAAGAGATGGGGAGCAGCTGTAATACAGATGAATCCTCGCTCACTTACCCGCCGCTCACCTCTGCTGTGCGGCCCGGTTCCCAAACAGGCCACGGACAGTACTGGTCCGTGGCCCGGAGATTGGGGACCACAGACCTTCGGTGTGCCTCTATATCAGGGTTCCTTTATGGCACCCAAGGGCTATGGAAGTGGGCCGAGTTATCAGTGAGTCGTGAATACTCTGTATTGCCTTAGCCTCCCAAGAAGTCTCTTCAGAGTATGATGCCTTCCAAGGCATGTCTTCAAATTCTAACAAGGAATGCCAAAATAGACAACTTTCAGAAACACAGGATGTGAGTGCTGAAGGGACGCTGGTGAGACCTACTACTGCCCTCAGCATTCCTTACATGAGCTCCTGTGTGAAAACTCTTTTCCAATCTAATGCCAAGCTGGTATTTTTTTTTCCCCCTTAAAGACAACAAGCTTTCCAGAAGTTCAGAGTCAAAACTGCAGCTTGATTTTAGAAAACACATGAGATTATGGTGGACTTTCCCATGTCCCAATTTCCCACCAAGTCTTGAATTTTCTATTCTCTTCTGCTTCCCCAGGGTCTCATCATCTTATGTATCTTTTATACTCAACTGTACATTTATAAGTTGTTTTGTAGAACACATAGCGTAAAAAATAACACCAACAGCAGTGAGGAGTGATTACACTATGATTTTCATAAGGATAGATATAAAAAGATATTTCTAGAGGCTCTGGATTTTCTGTACTTTGGGTTACATACACTCTGAACTACGAAAACTCAGAATTATGAACAAACGTCATCTGCAAAAGAGCCTCGGGATCACGTCCTTGTTTCCCACAGCAAGGATAAACTGCTCAATTATCAGCCAGCCTTGCCTGCTGTCCTCCCCACCTCACTGGCAGAAGTAATCAAAGACTGATTGTAATAATGTATTGTTATCAGAGCTTTTCTGAAGCATGTGCCTATTAGCAGAAACAGGAACTGCTTCTAATAAATGCTCAACAAATATTTGTTGAATGAATGGAAAAATAACAACTGCATAGTTCCAACAGTTACTTCAGTTACAGAGCCAATGTTTGATTTCTTTCTTTCATAGACCTCTAGCATCACATAAGCCTTGGGATTCAGAATGCGAGTAAATTTTATCTTGAATACTAAGCATCATGAGTGGCAGTGGCTAACAAGAACTCTGCAGCCAGAGGGATTCCAAGGAGGAACCCTGGTTGATTTGTAAAGAACGGGCTGAGTTAGGGAATGTGGAGGGGCAAAACAGCGTTGTCAATTTGCTAACAGCACCCTAGATGGGTAAGGGATGGTTTCAAAATCCAAAGGTGCTTATTTAAATTAAAAGTCTCAATGATTTTTGTTACCCCAGCACTTGGTTCCTGGTTCTGTACAGCTGAATTTTCATTCGTCCAACTTGCTATTTTCGTTCCTTCTAAACTAGGAGGAGCAGGAGTCCTTAAGAACAAGGACCATGTGGTTTTCATCTTTTTAATTCCTACACATAGCACAGTAAGTACTCCCTAAATGTCAGCTTACTCTTTTGTGATGCCTTGGATGATAACAAAAAACACTGAGCCTTTTAACTTAAATAAGCACCTGGATTTTGAAACCATCCATTGCCTATGTAGGGCGGTATCAGCAAATTGACAACACAGTGTGGCCCCTCCACCTTCCCTGACTTAGCCATTCTTTATAATCAGCTAGGGTTCCTCCTCAGACTCCCTCTCACTACAGAGTTGACAGGGTCAGCTCATTTTATAGCTTCAATCGAAAAATTGTCTAGACTAGTGGTTCTCAGTCCTACTTCTCAACTCCGGCTATACAATAGAATCACCTGTGTTTTAGAAAACGCAAGGGCTCCATCCACAGAAATTGTGATGCAATTATCAGGGATGGGACACAGATATAAATTTGTTTTTGGTTTTGTAAGATTGCAAAATGACTCAAATAAATAGCCAGATTTGAGAACACTGATCTCTTCTAGATCAACGTTAGTTCCTAAAGATTATATGCTTCTCTTGGGGATTTACAATGTGTTAGCATAGTGGGGACAACAGAAAGTTCTGCCATATAGAATCTTTTTAAATTTAAGTTAGCTTTCCCCAAAGTTGACCATGGAACCCCTTCATCATTAACTCCTATTATAAATACAGTTTTATTGGAGCACAGCCACACCCATTCATGCATATTGTCTGTGGCTACTTACATGCTACAAGAGCAGAATTGAATAGTTGCAACAGAGACCTTATGGCCCATGAAACCCAAAATATTTACTATCTGGCCATTTAAGGAAACATCTACCATCCCTAGTTTAGGGTGCTAAGGAATACACCAAAGAAACACTAACCTAAACCAGCAGATTCTGGCTGGATCCTAAGTTACTAGGAAAGGCTTCATTAAATGAGGCCCCACCTGTATTTCAACCACAGCAGTTTTATCTCTACTGTTTCAAATTTCATTTGAAGAAAGGGTTCAAAGTGCTA
The DNA here is from genome assembly GCA_004363605.1 of Indri indri. Taxonomy (NCBI): domain Eukaryota; kingdom Metazoa; phylum Chordata; class Mammalia; order Primates; family Indriidae; genus Indri; species Indri indri. The sequence goes on from RJWJ010000598.1 coordinate 158,095, forward strand.
AGAAAAGTTTGAACACCATTGACAGAAACTCAGAAATCTGGACAGGCAAAGGTCACGTAAACTATACTGCTTTTGCCATGGATAGCCTTAACTTCCCTGAAATCAAAGTGATTGCTCTTAGCTTATTTAAACTGCATATCTGATAAATAGCCATCTAGGCATTGTGCCCTCTATCAAGTTATGTGTATTATGTACATTACATTTATTTAATTCTCATAAAGATGTTCTGTAAACTTACATTTTAATATTATATTTTTTGGGTTTTGTAAGCGTCAACACAGAAAAAACCCTGTAGAGAACATGTCTTTAATTTCTATATATTACTAGTCAAAAGCATTTTCATTACATTACTCAATGTCTCTTTGGAAATGATATATGAAAATACTTCTTCTCAGTGTATAGAGCCTAGAAACATGTAGATTTCTCATGGTAAACTATTTACTTCCTTTTACATACTCGTATTATATAAATAACCCTACTTCCCTATGCTTCTGAAGAGGCAAGATTCATCAGTTGGTAAAATTACCTTCTCTCTTTCAAAACATAGTACAGCATTTTATACGGCTTTTATTTCCATGGTCTATTACATACAATCATTTAGCATAAGCTGCCCAAAATCCTTTTTGGAAGCTGACAATGTACAGACATGTAAATTAACATCATTAATCCTACAGAAAACATGGATTTCTCAATTTATTTAAATGCAGCACAAATGAAAAGACAAAGGAATTAAACATACTTTAAATTTAACTGCCATATAAATTAATAGAATGCAATTATTGGCCACTTTTTGATCTTGGATCAAAATCAATGTATACTAATCATCCCTAAAGTCAAACGGGGCTTGATATAAACCATATAACTGAACAACGTGAAGCTTATACAACAGAAAATCAAACATTGCTCATATCCTACTTCTACAAAGGCAGGAAGCAATGTTTTCCAGTTGTATTTCTTAGTTAATCTTACATACAATAGAAAGTATCTCTGCAAGTCTTAAAATACAGCAGAATTTATTTTTTTAAATTCCAACATTAATATTGAAATCACTAGGCATCAAGAAATTTTCTTCCTGTTCTGAATATTTCATCTTTATTTTACCTTTCCATAACCAGTTTCTGTCACTTATCTTGCAGGGGCTCCTCAGATTTATGAAAGAGAAAAAAAGGAGCAACACACAAATGAGATCTAGAAAAGCACACGAAAGCTATAAAAACAGCTCATCCATCATCTCTGCATTTTGATTCCAGAGACAGCAGTGAAAGGTGTTGTTTCCACACCACTCACCCAGCACACTTAAAAAGGTTTGCTCCATCACTTACACAACTGAAACTGATTGATTAGCTGCTAGAGAAAAATCAATACAAATATCCTAGAAAACACTAGCTTGTAAATTCATTCTGGCCCCAACAAAGTCCTGGTCACCACTTGACATGTTTTTCTAGATATCTAAAATGCAACCTTGTCACGCCCAGCAACCCCAGCCTCCAAACACTGTTAATTCTAGGAATTTTTAAAATCTATCTGAATGTCGGCAGAGGTGAGCAGTGAAGAGGAAGGTTCCCCAACAATCTGTGAGAACAATGAGATGACACCCAGAAGTTGCCTGGTAAATCTTAAACTCATATGCAGAACTCTCCACAAAAACCAAAAACATTTTACACTAAGAAGGTAAAAATAGTCAATGAAAATGTCAAGAGGACCAGGTTAAGTGAGAGAGAGAGGAAAAAAAAAAAACTAGGAAACCAATTAAATAAATTTATTTTATGTACAAGAGAAACTAAAGTTTCTATTGTAAAAATATAAATAATTTTTACTTTACTGCTATCCATTCAGAAGTTAATGAGCCCTCTTTCTCATTTTTTTGGCAGTTGAATGCACATTCAGCACATTTTTAGTATTTTGGGCAGCCATTTTATATTCGGAATGATTTCACGATTATTTCAGAACCTCTTCTGAATGTTTCCTTGCCTTTGAGTTAGCCCTTAGTCTCTTCATTCATTAGACTAACAAGAAATAAGTGTTTATAAATATAAAATGTCTCATAAACACGCTATTCAGAATAAAATTGTGATCTTATTGTATATACTATCAATAAGATCTATCGCATGACAGGCAAGCTGCGTTCTAATCCCACTCTATGACTGGCCTAAAGTTTTGAAAATCAATGTGTATTTCTGACACACAGGAGCCATTAAAAAATCAAGAGAAGGAAAGAAAGGAAATGCCATTTTACGGATGGGAAATTTAACTTCCACTGACAGAGAGGCTTTAAGCATAGTACTAAAATTTACTGGCAGCATATTTAGATTTTTCATCTTAGAGTAACTTTTCACAGAACTGCGTTTGTTATTCATTGTAGAACAATCTAATTGTGGAAGAATGTAGAATGTAAGGGTTTCTGGCCCTAAAAATATTCCTAACACCTGAATTATTAAAGAACTAAATATATAAAAGTCACATAAATAAGAAAATGGGTTATTTCTTCTATTATATCTACCGTTATAATTATTCTTCAGAATTTTAAAGCTCAAACTTGGGATTTCTGTAAGACCATTAAAATCTCGATGTCTTTTGCAGAAAAAAGATAACGCTATTAACTCAATGTCTTTAAAATGTGGCCTTATAGATTGATATTTCCTTTGGTGAAAAGGAATTATAAGGCCATCCTTAGCATTAATTTGTATTTCTCAAATTTAGAAAATGAAAGATAACTGTCACACTAAATAATTTCTATCCACACAGAAATTTTTCACAGAACATTTCAGAATCAAAAGAAAAATTGTCATTTGATTCTAGCCACTGTTTGTTATGGATGTTCCAATATTCTCACTCAAAATTAGACTTCTCTTCCTGGATTCACTTTAAATTCCTTTAATTTAAGTAACATGTTGTCTTTATAATATTGACACAGCCGATTCCTTCACATACGTTACCTCAAATTCTTACAACAAACAACGCTAAATGTTACAGTGATGAGAAAACCATAGCTTAGAGAGGTCAGAAACCTCGTTCAGATCATGTGGCTGGTAAACAACAGAGCAGTGTTTCAAATCCAAACTCTGCCTATAGCAAAGAGCACCAAATAATTGAGGACTTAAAATATTCCTGAACATTGGCTCCAAAAACCAGCATTCAGTTTCAACTCTAATACACAGATAACAAGACAACTGAAAAATCTTATGGCTGGGAATAAAAAGATACATATCTTACCGATGATGATAAGAGTAATCTTCTAATACTTTCTCTACAAATCGCAACTAAATCACTGCTAACCTCTGATATGTTCTTTGAAGCACTCAACTTAACTGGCCCAACCCACTAGGATATCACAGTGTTACCTAATTGAAGTCCTACAGAAGCAACACACTGGACCTCTGTTGCTCAGAGGGCATTTCTAAAGATAAATCAGAGAGCTAAGTTGAATATTTTCAGAAAAATTCCATGATCAGTTTGTAAAAATTATGTTTCTGTCTTTTTTCCTCAGGTCACATATAGCACATAAACGTGTCCATACAAAGTCATGAGCAATCAGAGCAAAATGTTAGCGTAAGTTACCAGTGAGGATAGATATGTGAGACTGAAGAGAATACTTTCACTTCCTACATGGTGATTTTATAGTTCCGTATCTTTCAAATTAATTTTCAAGTAAAATGAAATAGAGGATTTTAAAAAATTATACACAGTTGCACTTAGAAATGCATAATGTTGAAAAAGTACTAATTTGCATGCCTTCTAATTTGTGATGTTTGGTAGATAGATCATATATGTTTAATATCCTCATTATCTGATACATGGAAAACACCAATTAAGAATGCAAGCAAAGAGATCATTTTCAAACAGGTTAGGTTTCTGTGCAAATTTTTGCCCCTTCTAAAAAATTCTTATAATAGTCATGTTGCAGAAAAGATAACCACCCAGGTTTTTCCTCACATTAGACAATAACTTGGCTCTAAAAATAGAACACTGGCAAGAGTCAATGAGTTTCCTTCATTTCTCTTTCAATACTAGTTGAATATGAACAGAGGAGGGGACTGAGCTGAGAATATAAGTAGAGAAAAAATTGTTGGGAGGTGTTAATAAATCAACCAAGGGCATATTTCTCTCTGTTAAAAGGAACATTCCAAATTCATGTTGCTAAAAGCTTTATATAGATTAAATAAAGAAATGAGTTTAGAACTCATACTTTCTGACATTCAGGGTTTGAAGTACTAAAAGTAGCACTCCAAGTTATTTGCTAAAAGGAAAAGCGCACTGCCAGTAACTATTAACCCACAAGATTAAGAAACAACAGATTACCTCATGTTGGGAGTTAAAGCATACCACTGTTACCTACACATATTATAAACAAAGGCAAAAGAAGTAGTTTACGGTTTCAGCAGTAATATGTCAACACAACTGTGACTCAGGTTAAAGATACGTCTTACTATATGCTGAGAGACACCGAGATAATCACATTTTTCAGCAAGCGATGACTCAGAATTAGCTAGCCACCCCACACAAAGCATCATTCTCCTTAGGACTGTCCCCTAGAACCACTGTTTACTGGTCCAACATTCCTGTAAATAAGGAGTGCAGCCTCCTTTATTGGCTGATAGGAAAACCTACCTTCTCCTTTGAAGACTCCTGGAAACCCTAATTAGCTCTATTTTCTAAATGGTCCAAAAATGCCAAAGAAAGATAAGAGAAATCTGAGAACTTCACTCAGTCCACAAAAATCTTAACAGGTATCAGAGGCTCATGGATTTCATCTCATTTGTTTATGTTTTGTCTTTTCCAGGAAGTCTAGAGATAGATAATAAAGTTTGAAATATGTCACTCATTTTCGAGAGATAAGAAAATGGCAGAACAGTAAAAGAAGAGTAATTAATGCAAACATACCTGAGTGACTAAATCCGCTACCATCTTCTACTAGTTAAGCCAAAATATTTGTAAACTGTTCAGAAAGCTAGGTAGGTATCTAAACTGAAGTGTTACTGAGAAGATTAATACAACTTATTAAGACTAATTTTGCATATAATTCTAGAAACTCTTACCTTGAAAAGATTGTTTGGCTCTATCTACTAGTTCATCAATTGGATAACTGGCCAAATTTCCTCTGGCATGTTTAGTTTTGCAGTAGGTACAAGCATTGAGACACCTGTTCAAATGATAGCAAAAAATAAGACTCAAATTTTTAAAGATAGTGTATACTTAACATGGGGGAACCCCCAAACATAAAGTACTATTTTAGTAACATTTGTTTACATTATATAAGAGATTCAAAAAACAATATTTACCATGTCTCATATTTATTTTATTTCCACCAGGCACAGAAATTTGAAATTCTTGTAAGTTTCAACTATTTAAGAATGGCTGTACAAATCACATATTATCTAAAAATGCAGATATCCATGAGGAACATAGCTTATAAATGCTTACAATGATTAACTAATCAAAAGGAATTCAAGACCCACATTATTTTTTGGTAAACCACTGACATTTCTTTGGTCGTCATATAACTGGAAAATTTTAGTATCACTTATACATACTGTATTATTCAGAAATGATGAAGCGTACTCATTTAACTTTTAACTAATGATGTAACAATATATAGGCAACATAGCATTCTCATAAGAAAATAGGCCCTTAGCAATTTTTAGATAATATATTTCACTCCTTGAAATCAGAAAAAAATATTAAAGCATATCCAATAAATGTTCTCTCGGATCACATTCGTCAAAGTAAAAAAGCAAAATGACAACATTAGCTTTAAAAAATTTAAAAACACTTATTTCCCAATAGTCTTTAGACATGATAAGGAACTGTCTTTTTAAAACTAACATGCTGGTTCTGCTCTTGTAATTTTAAAAATGATTTAAATAAATTTCTTATTACAAAATGAAAGCAACAGTTACAAAATAGAAAAAAGTCCTATGCCAAAAAGATAAGGCACCAACAAAATTGAACAAAACAAAAAAGAACATCTCTTCGGTAATTGAATTGCTTTAATGAGTAGCAAGGTTTTAAAAGACCATGATTATATAAATGCTTTAAAATTTCACGGTGAGAAAAACTTAACTTTTATTAATTGAACTTGACCAATATGTAATTCTATTAATATACACCCTTAAAATAGAGATGAATCACTATACTTAGCAAACATGCAATGCTTAACTTCTGATAATTTTTGCGTGGAACCCTTAAGTAATGCATACATTTTGAAATGTGTTTTACTATTTAACTGACCACATAATCTTAAACTGCTAACACTTCTTTCCTCCTAAGCAATTTCCATTTTTTAATAAACACAAATTATGGCCTCTCTCTTATGAATAGAGTTTCTAGTCGCCCACCTCCCCCAGTTGTGTGTCTTCTCTTTATAATTTCTGTCCTTTCCATAACAAGAAGGAGAAAACTATTCTGTTGTCCTCTCCTCGGGAGGGTAACTCACTTCTGTTTAGCCCTGAGTACCAGACACTGTTATTGACATTTTACTTATATTATCCATTTAACCCTTCCAGACTTGGATGTTCCTATCCCCATCTTATAGACAAGAATCTACCTCAAAAAATCAGATAAGTAGCTTGCTCAAGGCCACATAACAGCTGAGAGTCAAATCCAGGCTTGTCAGATTTCAAATTCCAAACTGTTTCCATACCAAGCTCTGCTGCCCAGCCCGAGAATATGTGTGTGTCAAACATTCTAACTACATAAAAATGCAAACAAGACAGTCAAATCATTTGACATGAGATACAAAAAAATATAGCATATTTAAGCTACTGAGGAGGCTGAAGCAGGAGGATCGCTTCAGGACAGAAGTTCAAGACCAGCCTGGGCAACAGAGAGATACTATCTCTACAAAAAATTTAACAATAAAAAAATTAGGACGGCCTGGTAGCACACACCTGTAGTCCCAGCTACTCAGAAGGCTGAGGCGGGAGAATTGCTTGAGCCCAGGTGTTTGAGGCTACAGTGAGCTATGATCATATCGCTGCACTCTGGTTTGAGAGACAGAGAAAGATCCCATCTCTAATTTTAAAAAATGAAGTAATATAGCATATATATGCAAAGATATGGCCAGCACTTATCTTCTGTGTATGAAGCTATTTATTTAAAACATATGCTTCTCTCCTTCATTCTTTGGAAATCTGAGGCCAGACTTCTTGTCCACCACTGGGCCAAACCTGTCACTTTCATCCTTGTTGTTTCCAACTTCGGTATTTCATCCTCCTGCTGGTTCTGTGGCAAAATGGGTCACTTCATCTGACTTGCCTTGTTTTAAATTCTACAGCACAGATTGTCAAAATTGTTTGTTGGGTTCTCTGGAAGCCCAGTGTTCTCTCTGCGTGTTTTCTCAAGTGTCTCATGGTCCATTCAATGCAGCAGGTCCTGTAATTCACCTGTGATTCCCGCTATGACTGGCATTCATGTTAAATCAGCATCCTTCCAAGCAATCTGCCACGTCTACCTCCTAATACCACTTTAGGTCTCATGATCTCTTTCTCTTATTCATCCTATTACCCATGGACAGCTTTGTAAATTAAATGGACAACCTTAATGGAAGTTACTCATTGAGCATCTATAATCTGGAGATCCAAAATCTGAAATGTTCTATTATAAAAATTCTGAAATTTTTTGAGCGTCAACCTGACACCACAGGTGAAAAATTCTACACCTGACTTCATGTGATGAGTTAAGGTCTAAATGCAGTTAAAACTTTGCTTCATGCACAAATTATTTTAAAATATTGTATGAATTCTATATGTACAAGATGTATATGAAACATAATTAAGTTTTGTGTTTAGAGTTGGGTTTCATTCCCAAGATGTCTATTGTATGCATGTAAATATCCCCAAATCTGAAAAAAATCTGAAATCCAAAACACCCTGGTCCCAAGCCTCTTGGATAAAGGATACTCAACCTGTACTAGTATTTCTGACTTGGGCTATTTCTTAAAAGTTACTGTCTTAAGGGACACTGCAGGGGAAAGAAAACAGGAAGGAGGAGGGAAGGGAAACATATTTTGAACATTTATAACATAAATAGAGTGATGTAAAACACTTAAAATAGTGTCTGTATCCAGTAAGTGATTGGTAAGTGTTGGACACTAGTTGTTTAATGTGACTGTTTTTAAAAAATTCTGTAAGGAAATAATTATGCCTTATCATGTTCCAGGTGTAACCAACTTTATGGAAAAGATGTGTTGCTGATAGGTTGGCTTAAAAGCCAAATGTAGAAACCAAATCATATTTTCCTACTGTCTTACTTAATAAACGTAGAAATGTATCCCTCATGGAAAATCACTAATGAAAATGAACTAAAAAGTTTAAATTAAACAAGGTGATATTCTGAAACATTTATATTATTCAAAATAAGCCAGTAAGTATAAATATTACATTAAGAATTCAATATATTCTTTACTAAACTGTTCCCCTGGGGTTAATTAAGGGTGAGGATACATTTTTGAAGTTCCAAATTCTTTGTTGTATAAGATGGGTTCATCCTTACCCAAGTTATCAAAATAATACTTGACATCATGTTGAAAAAGCAAAAATTTCTAAAAAGCACATTTCTTTAAGCATGCTTTAACAGTACCAACTCAAGCATCAAATCTGCCATGTCTTATTTTTAAAAAGGAGAGAGATTTGTTATAATACACAGGAAAAAAAACACACAGTGCAAAATCAGAAAAGAAAGAATGAGCTTTTTGATGCTTTTTGGTTTAAAAACAATTTTTTCAATCGTCAGAAATTATGTTAACCAGTCATTTCCACATGACAAGCTTCCCACAAAGTAAAGAAATTCATAATAGAAACCCTTACTAGATAGTTTCAGTTATCTGTAAACAATTAAATAATTGTCTAAGAGTAGGAACACTGAGCCAGTTTCTTCAACCGTCGGAAAACAAAAGATCTTTGAAGGTTGACTGTTGAAAGCCAAAACCAAAATGGGATGGCTGTTGAACTACAGGGAAGATGCAAAATCCTGAACAGGCCTAGAGACTGGTGTGATGAAAGGATAAAGCCAGCGCACTACACCTACTAATCTTTGCACAGGTTCTTATATGGCCACAGGCCAAGAAATATCTAAAAATCCCAAAAGCATAGAGAGATTATTTAATTTAGCAGGATAACTCTGAAGTGCTAAGAAAACATCTGTGGCAGAATGCTACATAAACTGAACAAATGAAATAACAATGAATTTTCACAAATTAAAATATTTCAAAGGTTTGAACATACAAGAACATGTCAGTTTAATACACTACATAAAGCAAATGAAAACTAAAAGTTTTAACATCAATTTTTTTTATAGAAAGAGTACCTTTACATATCACAACTTCTGGAATAATTTAAAAATCAGAGTTATATTCTTAAAAAGTCAACCGTACTTATATCTTTTTATTTGAGAGTAAAAAAAAGCCTATCTGACTCAGTCTTCTGTTTCTTTCTGCTTCAGGTCAAAAATAAATTGAATGTGCAAAAACTATTTGGACTAAAGCATTAGGCGTCAAACCAGCATATTCCATTCCACTCACATATTTTAATCCTTATTTTTAATAAATTGATAGAGCATAATTGCTCTCAAAGCTTCAAATGTTACAAAGTAATAAGCCTTTAATAAGAGCTAAACCTTGGAAAAACCTACTGTGGTCTAGCCACATTCTTCCATATGGAAGCACCACCAAGCAAAGAAAAAATAAAAACCCAAGAAACAGAAAGTTCACACAATGTAGGCTGTGCCAGGCTTGATTGGTAAATATGGCCTATTGTGAACTCTAATCTGGGTTTTAAACGTTTTTCCAAGAAAATTACAAACTTTTTGGTCTTTCAAACAAATACAGGAGACACTTTTACCAGTAGACTCTGATTAGATCTTCAAATGATAATGTAATACCTGCTTGCTAAGATAAAAATCCGTAACAAGAAAAAGAAAAATGACATACTTGAAAAACTAGCAGAATATACTTACAAAACTCTAATTTCTTTAACTTCCTGTGGCCAGAACTCCTCTTACCTAAAATGAATCCCTCCACTTGGGTTACTGACTCAACCTTTTCTCCCAACTCTAGAGTCTTACCTTAATAATTACTATCTCTGTCTTTCATTGTGCCTTTTCTGGAATTCTTTTCCTTCTGCATTAAAATATTTGTACTAAATTAAAAAAAAATAGCAGCTATATTTTCTCCTATTCTATCCCCATTAACTAAATCCCTTGCTTCAAAAAGTTATTCCAATATATATTAACTCCCTACCTTTCTTTATCATTCCCTTTACTTGAAAGAATTGTCCTTATCACTATCACTCATCAATCCCTGTAAAAATAGTCACAATCTTTAAAATTGCTTTGGGTAGATGAATGGCTAATAATAGTAAAAGATGGTTGTTGAATGCTTACCTAAAATGCATAATACTAGGTTATGCATTTCACATTATTTCTTACCCTCAACAATCAATCTTGATTTAAGTAGTATTACCTCTAACTTTCACAGAGGAAACTGAGGTTCGAAAAGATTAATAAACTTGCGCAAAGTTACACAGATAGCCAAGTCAAAGACCCATCCATTATCATCTGAAATTCTTTTATCACTAATTGTACTCTGCGCTGCTCTTAAGACACAATGACTTACTCTTGTAGGAATACACGACTGACTGTGCTTACCTTAATACTCTTACTAAATTGCAGTTTACTTAAGGAACAGGTATATATCTCACTCATTTTACTATCTGCTATAGTATTTAACACAGTGCCTTTTGCACTATTAAAATATTAATACCAATAAACACTGAAAGCTCAACAGACCAAACCAGCTGTCAAGCCAATACTTGGCTACACAGCTAGGAGGAGTGCTAAGCGGGAAGGTATCCAGTGAGACACAACGACGCAGGGAAAGGGAAGTCAGGCATAGAGAAGGCATGGGCAATAACAGGGACCTTGCCAGGCCAAAGAATCAACACTCTTAGAGGTCAGGAAGGTGGGAACAGGAATCTAAAGCTTGGAGACTAGAACTATAGGACCAGGGACCCTACACAGGATATATACAATACCATCTGTACACCATGCCAAAAAGATTACTCAATAAGAGAAATCAAAGAGCCTGAATGTCTATCAAAGACCATCCATTAGCCTGGAGAACACAGTGATACACCATCTCTACAAAAAATAACAATAATAATTTTTAAAAAATCAGCCGGTCGTGGTGTCATACACCTTTAGTCCCAGCTACTCAGGAGGCTGGGGCAAGAGGATCACTTGAGCCCACGAGTTCAAGGTTGCAGTGAGCTATGATAATGCACTCCAGACTGGGCAACAGAGTGAGACCTTATTTCTTAAAAAAAAAAAAAAAAAAAAAAAAGTCATCCATTTCCAGTATTAACTATCTTTCCAATTTCCATCAGTAGTTTCCAGACCTCGGGATGTTACAGAGTAACACATTTAAAATGCACACACATAAAACTGGACGCCAAATAGGGTCCCAACTTTTGATTTTGCCAAGTGAAGACATTTTTTTTAAAAAGTAAAACTACCTTGTACTATCACTACTATTTTACAAAAAATAGATGATTTTAACACCAAAGCAGGAGAAATATCATAATGAAAGCTCACATGTAGCTTCATGAAGAACTATATTTTTCTCATTTTACCGCAGACCAGCAAAAATCCATCAAGGTCTACAGAAACTGTTGCTGCAGATGATTCTTTAACATCTCCCTAAGTTTCACATACATTCTGATGATAATCTTTAGAATTGAAGAGGTACGAGAAAAAAAATAACAAGAAAAGGGCTTTCTTTAACTGAATATTAGCCTCGATCAGCTAATATGTTAATTGATGTACAATATGTAGAATAAACAGAATTAATAAGTAGAAGTGATAACTGCAGTTGGATTTTCAACATGTTCTATTTGTAGCTAGTGGTTTACTCCCTGGGAGACAAAGTCCCACACCCATAATAGCAGCGACTGTTTTCTGAATGTGCTTACTAAAATAGCAGGGTGAAACATGAGGAAATTTTGTCAACCCTAAAGCACACACTTTTCAAAAATTTTCTTCTGTTCATCTGTATTTTTATTTTTATGAAACAATGACAGCAGTCAAAAAGTTAAGGCTAAAACATTATCTATACCTCTCAAACAGAGCAGTGGAGATAGCTGTAGTAGCCAAATAATATTTGCTGGTGAAGCAAAGACATCTGGATGGCCATTTCAGGCGGAGACCCCATAGAAAGTGACTCTGCGCTACAGACTTGAATTAACTTGTCAATGTCAAAGCTGAAAAAGAAATCAGGACTAGGGATGCAACTATGTATCTCCTACCATGGTAGGAGATTTTATTTGTATAGTGTATTAATCATATATATACGGACATATAATTTATCCTTTAAAAATAAAATTCTCACGTAATTCATATTTCTAATACACTGTGAAATTAAAAAAGGAGTAATGGAAAACCTTTTAAAAATTATATAACCAAGTTATTGCATACACATATATAAATCATATACATACAAGTACCCACACAATTTCTTCCAATTTCCATCCCTAACTGTTCTGTCTTGAAGTTTATCTGCTTTTTGGTTTCTGGTAAGATATCTGGCCCCTTTATCAGACTTACTGAAACAGAATTTTCAAGAATATAAACAAAGCATATATATTTATAAAAAGTAGTACTATTATCATACACTGAGCTGAAGCCAAACTTGTGATGACAGTATCATTGTAGTGTTATTATTCCTGTGAATTGACAGTTAACATTCATTTGCTATTAAACTAAACATAACTAAGGCTATACCTTGAAATATTCTAAAGGTCAACATATGGGATGTGATCTCTAACAAAGATTAACCATAGGGTTAATCTGAAAATTTGACTAAGCCACATGCTAAATACACCAACCAAAAAATCTGAATAATGGACAGCAAAGTATAGTTTAAAAGTAAAAGAGATTCAGTGACGAAAGCTATTGTTTTTGCTTCCTCAGTGGCTCTGAAAGCTGACGTCTGCTAAGGTGAAATCTCACAGGAAACACTGGTTGAAGCTAATTCTATAACATATAACAGGTACCATATTTTGGCGCCTGGGATAAAAAGTATTGTTCTAACACTGGTCAAAACATCCTGGGAAAAGAAAAAAAAAAAAATCTTACATTTCAAGGGTGTTGAAACTAGAAAGCTAAATTCAGATAAACGTCCAACCTGTGTGGGAAAATAACTTAAATTGTGTGGGCCAAATAATGGTGTGAGTAATTACATTAACGAAGAGAAATGAGGTGTTTTAAATTGAAATGAAAAAGTAACACCTAAGCATTTGTGCAATTATCCACCACTTTAACTTCAACAAATTCTCCAAATTTGAGGACTATAATTCTAATTAACATCATAATAATTTCAGTAAAATTCAACTGCCCATCTCTGCCTTTTGGAGATTACTACCTAAAGCATGACCAAGACAAAATATCATTTACTGGAGAGGAAATGAGGGACTAGCAGGCCGTTAACACGCAATCCACTGGCTATCAAGCCGAGCACCGAAACGTCCATGAGAAGAAAGCTTTTCCCACAGAGACCTCAGATGCACTTTAGTGTGTCTGCTCCTACACACCTTATTTCCTTGACTAATAGTAGGAATCCCCACCAATTCAATAAGAGATCTTTTCTTTCTTCATCGGGACAGGGGGAAGGGAGTGATAAAACTACCCCCATTAAATACAGAATTCAATCCTTTATAAAGAACCATGCTGTTTTCAGCAATATTAAGACAGAAAATGCATCTCGGATGGAGGAGATATGTTAATTTAAGGACTTAAATAGGAATGGTAATGAATAATATTTTAGAGAGGAGCAAGCAATATGCCAGCTGAGATCTTCCTTCCCAAGAGGCAGTCACGTCCATGGAGTATAACCCTGGAGAGGCCATCCTACGACAGGCAAGCCCTGGCTTCCTGACCTCCGTTTTTTCTCAACTGTAACACCATTGAACTTGTCACAGAATAACTGCAGTTTAAACTGAGTTTCTATATATGGCTACCTTAGTGGTTGTGCTTTTTTTTAAAGGAAATATTTTTATAACATTCAAACATATTTTTGGTAATATGATGACTGAAACTCAGCAAATCAACCAGCCTTTGTAACACAATCATTAGTCTGATTTACTTCAAGGCTTTTCTTTTCCCAGGGCTAATTCCTGAGGGCATCTGCAAGCTAATGACACAGTCGCTCTACCACTTCACTGTCAAAAAGCCTAGGTGTGGCCTATCCATAGGCCATACACTCTCACTTTCTGTCTACATAAGAGGGAGTAAAAAAGAGGCCTGAAAGAGTACAAATGCCTGGGTATCTTTTCAACAATCAGGAAAAGGAAAGGGAGAACAAAGTTATTAATTCAAAGTACAAAAAGCAAGGCTGCCTCATACACATCTCATTTTGATGATGTACCACCTCCTTAAGAGGGATGCTTGGCGCAGGTAGTAGAAGCTCCATTTTTCAGGTAAGAAAACTGATGTTGAAAAGGGGTTGTAAGACACAGATTAATTAAGTACTAGGTTTAATGTTTGCACCCACCCCTTCTTACTTATAAGATATGACTCAAGAGGTTCTTTTAAATTGGGGGATGAGGGCAACCTTGTTTATTGCCTAATATGCATTATTTTAATGAATAATTACATTAATAATCTTAACATTTCTATGGAGGTAAATCTGACATACAATAAACTGCACATATTTAAAGTGTGCAGGCCAGGCAAGGTGGCTCATGCCTGTAATCCTAGCACTCTGGGAGGCCAAGGTGGGGTGGGGAGGATTGCTTGAGCTCAGGAGTTTGAGACCAGCTTGAACAAGGGCAAGACCCCGTCTCTACTATTAATATGAATAGAAAATATGAGCCAGGTGACTAAACAAAGAAAAAAGACAATCAGCCGGCACGGTGGCATGAGCCTGTAGTCCCAGCTACTTGGGAGGCTGAGACAGAAGGATTGCTTGAGCCCAGGAGTTGGAGGTTGCTGTGAGCTAGGCTGATGTCACAGCAATCTAGTCCGGGCAACAGAGTGAGACTCTGTCTCCAAAAAAAAAAAAAAAAAAAAAAAGTGTGCAATTTGGTGAGCATTGATGTGTGAAACCATCACCACAATCATAATGTCCGTATCCATCACCCCCAAAGGTTTCCTTGTGTCTCTCTGTCATCAATGTCTGCAGTACCTGTGGTACCCTGAGCACAGTTTACAGGCAAGTACTTTCTTTGACTATAAATTAGTATTCATGATAAATTTGTTTTCAAGAATTTTATATAAGTGAAACCATAGAGTATGTACTCTTTTTGTCTGGCTTTCCTATGCACACTGTAGAGTGACATGAACAGTTCATTCCTGGCCAGGCGCAGTGGCTCATGCCTATAATCCTAGCACTCTGGGAGGCCGACATGGGCCGATCATTTGAGCTCAGGAGTTCGAGAACAGCCTGAGCAAGAGCGAGACCCCGTCTACTAAAAAAATAGAAAGAAATTAGCTGGTCGGCCGGGCGCGGTGGCTCATGCCTGTAATCCTAGCACTCTGGGAGGCCGAGGCGGGCGGATTGTTCTGAGCTCAGGAGTTCGAGACCAGCCTAAGCAAGAGCGAGACCCCGTCTCTACCAAAAATAGAAAGAAATTAATTGGACAGCTAAAAATATATATAGAAAAAATTAGCCAGGCATAGTGGCGCATGCCTGTAGTCCCAGCTACTCAGGAGGCTGAGGCAGGAGGATTGCTTGAGCCCAGGAGTTTGAGGTTGATGTGAGCTAGGCTGACGCCACGGCACTCGCCCCAGGCAAGAGAGTGAGACTCTGTCTCAAAAAAAAAAAAAAAAAAGAAATTAGCCGGTCAACTAGAAATAT
>RJWJ010000598.1:174038-203868 GCA_004363605.1 Indri indri
AAAAAAAAAAAAAAAAAAAAAAAATAGTTCATTCCTTTTTATTGCTGAGTATGATTCCATGGACTCCATGCTTTGCCAGCTGCTCCCTGTGAGGCCATGACCACAGAGGGGGACAGGGGGAGACAGAAAGGCTGGAAAAGAGAGAAGAGACTTGCTTTTTCTAATTTGCTTCCTGTCCTCATTCACAACACCAGTTTCTAACTCTGATGGGGAAAGTGTAACATCAGAAATCACAAACAATGAACTAATGCCTTAAATTTCATGATTACTCCAAGTATTTATTATGGCTGGTTCAACTAAAAGAACCTTAAATGGTAGAAAAATTAAGAGTGATAAAATGTGTTGCCTATTTTTTCTAGTCTAGATAAAGATAAGCTTAGGCTGAAAGCACAGAACGGAGAAAACACACCATTGATATGAAAGGCCCTCTTTGCCTCTCTAACACCCAAATGTGAAAAGTCTGGTAATGTGGACTCCAGTAGGGTTAAAACAAAAACCAACCAAACAAACAGAAAGCCAAATTGTAGAAATCAAGCTTAGGTTTGTGAAAGCAGAGGCCGGGAAGTTAGAGATTCCACAAGAGATGAGAGTGGAGCCCAGAGGACATCTAACCCCCACCCCCACAGCTGTCCTTTCCCAGGCACAGCTAAGTGTGCCCTTGCCCAACACAGACAAAGCGGTTCATTGTGAAAACGCAGCTGAGGTGTAGCCTAAAGGCAAGGGACAAGCAGAGGCCAAGATAGGGTAGTGGCCTTTCAGTTAAGATCCTGGGGTATGGGTGGAAGTTTCTTGCTGTAACAGAGAAATTCCCAGGCTCAGAAAGGATGACCAGGAAAGGTCTCTGGCTATGGTCAGTGCAAAGAGAACTGACCATTAGCAAGTAGACTAGTTAATTTTTAAGGGAACTGATTTGCCAAAGAAACCACAAAAACCTGCTGAATATCTATGTCAGTGGTTCTTAAATAAGAGAGTACATCAGATTTTCTGGGAATTCTTATCAAAGCACAGATTGCTGGACCCCATATTCTGATTCAGGAAGCCTGAAAAATTTGGGAGGTCCCAAAAATTTGCCATCCAGGTGACGTAAATACTGCTGGTCCTGGGACCACACTAAGAACCACTGTTCCAAGGCAACCTGACCTCTCTTCCATCCAACTTCACATTAATGATAACAGGGCTACTGGAAGTTGCTGTTCCCAAATGAATGGTCCTTCCCAAAGGCCGGCTCAGCTGTGGCATGGAAGACAAGGAAAAAGGAGACATTCTCAGAGGGAAAAAAAAAAAAAAAAAAAAAAAATCAGTTGTTATCAAATATGCTAAGAAATTAAGAAATTAGCTTCCTGCCAAGTACAGAGAGTACTTAGCATTCCTAGATTATGAAAGAATGACCAATGCATGTTGTTTTCTATTATCCTTTTAAAATGGAAATTTTTATTGCAATCATGTTGCTCTTGCTCCAGCATTATGAATAGACATACATGATTTATTCTTTAGCTACAGGTTGGAAGATCATGAAAAGCTACATCAGACCTGAGAGATAGGACTAGGTATCACACAGAGATCTTGTTCTTGGAACTGGATGAGACTGAGTGCTCCTGTTCATGGAGGTAGTAAGAGTGTTTTGTTTAAGAGCAAGTTTTAGTTAGGAATTTGTATGGGAGGAAGGATGTGTATGGATGTTTGGGAGCAAGAGGGGTTGAACTATAGTGCATATCGCTAGATTCCTACTCAGGGCTTATCTCCTCTCTCTTTCCTAAAAAAATACTGATTTTGTTCAGGAATCTATTCTTCTCTCTTGCAGTCCATAAAGTGCAAGGGAAACTAATCCTAGCACCAGTTCTAGAGTAGAGCATTACTAATCAAAGGGAAATCCCTTTTCCTTTTCCAATAAATGCTTACTTCAGAAACTCAGACCTAATCCTCATATAGCATTCTCATCAAAATAGGAATTAGTTCAGAAATGCGCACGAGATAAAATTCCTATCAATGAAATATGCTGAGGATTCTGGAGAAAACATTGCTTTGCTCATATAATGGAGTCCTTTCCGTTTAGATATCATGACAAGTTTGCACTCAGGACCATTTGATTCTCAGACTAAAAGCCAGAGGTGGTAAAGCCAAGGAAATCACAGGAAAATGTGGCCAAGCTACTGGATTAAGGTGCACCTCTTAACTTCAAGTTATGTAAGTCATTACATCTCATTATTGTTAGGTTATCTATAACCTGCAGTTGAAATATATAAATCTAGAACCCATGAAGAGCTTCAAAGAACCAACTAAATGGTGTTGACCACAATAATTTTATATCCTCCTTAACCTGAACAATTATCTTTGCATTTGCAATCTTTCTAGGTGCCAACTTTAAGAAATACCTTGTATTGAGTCATATGAAATTTATAAAAGGAATAGATAGTTGCTGACCTAAAACTAGAAAAGTACTACAGGGCAGACAAAATATAGAGACTCTATAAAATAGACTGCACAGGGAATTTGTTAGGTTTCTGAATTCCGTGTTTTGCTAAGACTCAAACATAAGAAAAAAATGAGAGTTAGAAAGAACCTCAAAACGTACATATTTATAGTTCAACCTTTTTATTTTTCAAACAAGAAATGGAGATCAAGTGATTCAGCTAATTAATTTGAAGACACAAAACACAGGTTTTTTGAAATGCAGTTTAACACTTTCACACCAATGCGTCTCAGCCCTTTTTCCTAGTCAAAGACAACAATGAGATATGTCCCAGTCCCACCAACAACAGTAATCCTTGATAGGAAGAGAGGAGAGTGGAGATGGGAGTGGGGGGGAACATTACCAATGCTGCCGGGGGAGACAACTTCTTTTACTGTGGCCTATTCCTTTAGATGTTACACCCAATTTCCTGTTAGCTCATATTGGATTTTAAAATTTTGTCCTAAAACATATGATTCTAAAATTTATTTAAAACTTTTTATGAAACATATCATACAAATTTTTTTTTTTTGAGACCGAGTCTCACTCTGTTGCCCGGGCTAGAGTGCTGTGGCGTCAGCCTAGCTCACAGCAACCTCCAACTCCTGGGCTCAAGCAATCCTCCTGCCTCAGCCTCCCAAGTAGCTGGGACTACAGGCATGTGCCACCATGCCCAGCTAACTTTTTTCTATTTTTAGTTGTTTGGCTAATTTCTTTCTATTTATAGTAGAGACGGGGTCTCACTCCTGCTCAGGCTGGTCTCGAACTCCTGACCTCGAGCGATCCATCCGCCTCAGCCTTCCAGAGTGCTAGGATTACAGGCGTGAGCCACCACACCCGACCCATACAAATTCTTTTACCTGAGAAAACAGAGTATAATGAATGGAATCTTGAATAATAGCTCAGATTATTGTTCTCAACTTCATGTAATCTTTGTAAAGTGCTATAAAAGTATAGGACAAAATATATTGTTGCACTTTTGTTTGTAACTGGGTTACTTTTATTCATTTGAAAAAAGAAGGGAGTCATACCTCTATCAATTTGTTTTTGATAGTCGTCATTCTAAAGTTTATGTTCAAAAAAGGTGCAGCTATAATAACATAACTGATAGATAATAATCCATTTTAAAGTAAACAAACCTATTATACAATCCATTTACATAAATTATCATATTCACATTGAAAATAGTTGATCAAAATACCAAAACAGGCACACAGTAGTGTTTCTAGACCTTTATCTCTTCCATGATTCTGAGAAATCAAAATTTTTTTTAATTTTCATATAATTTTCATTTCACAGCCACTTCTCACACTTCAGCACATATATTGGGTTATAATAACACCATTCTCTTTACATATAGGTTCGTAGCTATAGGTTGACCATTTAACCAAAATTTTTCCCAAGGGACTTTTACATGGAACTTTCCTATGTTGCAACAAAACTTTACAAACAAACAAACACAGACACTACAGGGAATCCCCAACACAAAATGGCTGTGTTCCCATGGCGGATCAAACGGGAACCACAAAATGAGAACCGAATTCTCCTAAACCAAAGGGGATAAATCAAGAACCAAATTCTCTCAGACAAAAGAACCAACATCTCTCAATACCCCATAGTTCCCTGGGAACTGCAAATGAGCTCAATCCAAACCAGGTTACCTAGTCCCACTCAACCTCTTGACTTCCCACCCCAAGTTGGTGCCTCAAAGCAAATCCAACGGGGAGGTCTGAAACCCCTCCATATGGGTGGAAACAGGGTCTTGGCATCCAGGCTAACTTTACCTACAAATAGCAATGGCTGCTGCAACGCTTCCCAAGTTTCTTTCCTTCCCCTCAATTCAGTTCAGGTTGGTGAGAGCTGTATCCATTAAGGGAGAAAGAAATAGGACTTCCCTGGAGCTAAACAGGCCCTGGCAGCTGCTGGGAGAATCCCTTTCTTTCTTACCCAAAAAGGTGATGCTCTTGCCCATAGCTTGACCTGTAGCTGTTCCCTGCCTCTTCCAGCAGTTGCAGGGTGCCACTCCACCAGGGTGCCACCAATAAGCCCACCCAGGGACACCATATCTGTTACAGAAAGCTCAGCGCTTGTCTTTGAGGTCATATCAGAAGAATGAGGACACACGGTTTGAAGAGAAGAAAAGAGGAGTTTATTAATTTGCCAGCAAATGAGGAGGATGGAGACTATGTCTAAAAATGCCATCGTCCTAGAAATCAAAATTATTAATGCCAGTCCACTTCCATAACCTCAATATAGAAGGACCTCAGATAAAAATATTTGATGCTACTTTTTGTTTTGTCATTTCAGTATTTTGAAGAGCTTGATAAATAATACTGTTTTTCAAGATTCCTGCACACAAGATTCTACCTAATCCTAGAATTACCTATTTTGATGTTAACCTAGATGACTGACGTTGAATGCCTTAAATTGTATCTACCCAGGAAAGTTTTGGTGAAATAAGGAACTAAGTAAATAGGCCTAATATAACTAATATCTGTACTATTCATTGTATTAAGTATGCAGGAATGGAAAGGAATCTGTTAAGAACTAAATACCAGAACAGATCACTTTGAGGCTTTAATGAAATCTGATGACCAATTCTCAAGAAAAATATACACAATACTAAATTCTACGGACAGTGGGAATGTAAAGTGGTGTGCAGCTGCTATGGAAAACAGTATGGCAGTCCCTTACAAAAATCAAACATATAATTACCATATTATTCAGCATTTCTACTTCTGGTGAAATACACAAAAGAATCAAAACTAGGGGCTTAAACAAGTATTTGTACAGCGAGGACCTTAGCAGACATTATTCACAATAGCCAAAATATGGAAGCAACCCAAATGTCAACTGACAGATGTATCCATAAAAAAAATGTGGTATATATTAATATATACAATGGAATATCATTTAGCCTTACAAAACGAAATCTAGCTGGGCACAGTGGCTCACGCCTGTAATCCTTGCACTTTGAGAGGCCAAGGCAGGAGGATCACTTGAAGCCAATAGTTCAAGACCAGCCTGAGCAAGGGCAAGACCCTATCTCTACTAAAAATAGAAAAAATTAGCTGGGCATGCTGGCACATGCCTATATTCCCAGCTACTTGGCAGGCTGAGGAAAAAGGACCACTTGAGCCCAAGAGTTTGAGATCCCAGGTGCCAAAAAGACTGGGGACCATAGTGTTACGACACAGAAGAATCTTGATAACATTATGCTAAGTGAAAAAAAGCCAGTCACAAAATGACAGATAATGTATGATTCTCCTTTTATGAAGTGCCTAGAGAAGTCAAGTTCATAGAGACAGAGAGTAGAATGGTGGTTGCCAGGGGCTGAGGGGAAGAGGGAATGGGGAGTATTTGTTTAATGAGCGCAGAGTTTCAGGTTGAGAAGATGGAGAAGTTCTGGAGATGGATGGTGGTGATGGTTGTACAATGATATGAATGTACTTAATCCCATTTAACTGTATACTTAAAAATGGTTAAAACATTCAACTTTATATAATGTATATTTTACCACAATAAAAAAACAAAAGAGTAAAAGACTGGTTAATGATATCGATGCATCATAAAAGATTCAAGAGGAAAATGAAATTCTATAATTTCAAAAGTTCACTGATCACCTAAAGATCATCAGTGGAATCAAAGTTATAAATGCCTGTTAAATTTCAACACAAATATAATGAAACAGGCGTCATAGTACTTTTTGTGTTAATTAGTTTGTGAAATTAGTTTTGTGTTATCCCTGTAATGATTGCCAACTAAATCCCATGCCTAAATAAAAGTTTATTAAAACAGCAGAAATTGTCCTCACTATTCTGAAGTTGTCTTTCCCACACTAAAATAGAGCAACAGCAATTCCACATTTGTTGTTTGTATTTCATCACTGTTTTCAGACAGAACAAGAGATCTGCTGCCTACACACCATTTCTCAGCATCAACACCCATTTTCTTATGCAATTTTAAGTTCTGTTGGCAGGTTAAAGACATTTTTTCCAACCACAAACAAAAACTTCTTTTGATACTCAAAGTGAATGTTCAAGGAAATGTTCCCAATAAAAAAAAGACTATTTAAAACAATAATGTGGAAGTATATCAACAGTCTTAAGAAAATAAGAGGTAACTCAATGAAAACTTCAGTTCTGGATATAAGACATGTAAAACTTTATAGCTACCTCATTGAAAAATTACCTATCTTTACATCTCCATTTAGGAACTTAGCAAATGTTAAAAGAACACAAAACGCTGAAAAAAAAAAAAAAGAGGCAAAACACATTACTTAGTCTTCCATGCAACTCTAGGAATGACTTTTTTTAAATGTTTAAAACACTACTTTACAAAAGCCCTTGATAATGAAAAAGTGTTTAGCTTCAATTGTTCATTTCTTAAGAGTTACAGAAAACAAACTTCTACTGGAAGTTTTTACCTTAAAAAACTTAAACCCTAATGCGTACTTTTAATATTTCATAATAAAGATTTCTTTATTGTTGTTTAAAATAACCATTTGTAAAACTAGACAAGCATAAAGATGAACAATGATAGCTAAGACTTATACAGTACAACCAGGACAGTGCCAGAGACTATTATAAGCACTTTACATATATTACTTAAGTTAATCCTGAAAACCGGCCTGTGAGGTAGGTACTACTATTCCCTATTTTAAAGAGATGAAACTGAGGCATGGAGACATAAAGTGATTTGACAGGTGGAGCCCAGACAGTCTGGCTCCAACATCCATGTTCTTAACCATTACACATACCTGTCATAACATATTGGGGAAATAAAGATGATTTTGATAATGTAGAACATGCTCTTTAATAATAATATAAAATGTGTCAGTTGTCTTTTTGGTAATACTATTATTGGTTTTGTTTGTTTTTTAACTATCAGCCACTGTACCAGAAGAGTATAATTCACAGCACTAAATACACTGATAAAATTTAGATTTTTGCTGTCCGTGACCAAGGAGAAGGCAAGCCACAGAGATTAAGACTTAATTGTTTTAAATCTTTTGCAAATTCTGCAATCAATATACAAGCATAAAAACAAAGCCAACAGGACTGGTAGTTTGCTCAACAAAGAAATAAATGTATCGACCTATAAGGAAATGAAAAGTGCAAGTGACAAATCAGAACTTTTATAAACAAACATGCAATTGAAATTTTCAACATATTAGATTCAAGATGCTGAGGTGTAGGTAAATTGTCCAAAATAATTAGAGGTTTGGAGGAAGGGCAGAGTTCATGGTTAAGTATGACTCACAGGCATCTCACAGCAAAACAAAAACCACCAGACGTTTATCTCTTAAAAACAAAAGACACTGAGTCTGGCACCAGCCTGCAAAGCAAGAAATACCATGTGCGAGTCATACACTCATGTGCCATTTAAAAATAAAAATGAGAGATAGGCACATGATGAGTAACGGCTTCTAAACCTGACCTCTCTGAAATATACAAGTCCACTTACAACTTCCAAAAAAAGTTTCAAAACACCTGAAAATAGCAAATTTCACAAAACAAGAAAGAAAAACTAAAAACACATTTTATAAGTCAGAGAATAAAATATTACAGTAAGAAGTTACTGTGTTTAGAAAGAAAAAAACTAAAAAGATTTTTATCATACTGACTGTATTCATCGAATGGGTTCCCTCCTCCCTGAGGTCAACCATTCTCCTTAAACCACCTAGGTTGAGTCCACTGTATGGAGAACTGACTTCTGCTTAGAGAAATTGTTCCTCAAAACTCCAGTTTCTACCTCGAAGGAAAAAAGCTGTGGTTAGTCTAAAAGATTGCTACGTCTATTTAAATATGCATTTTCTTTGAAGAGTACATGATATAATTACATGTAGCAAGAATACTTCCTATGGGACCAAATTTGGTCCTATCTGTGAGTAAAGAGAAAGTAGCTGCTCTCCTGAAAATGAAATATAATGTAATGCAAATGTAATGTAGTAATCTCCCCAAAATGATCTAATAAAAAATAGAATGGAGAGGAGATATAAACCCAATAAAGAAATGCCATAACCATAAGACTGCAGGGGGGACTGGGGACCTGTCTATGTAGCTTGCCCATATTTGGAAGTTGGCAATATTTTATTAAATCACAACTAATAATCAACTGGGGTTAATATCTGGAAACTGGGACCATTTAAAATTCATTAATTACACTCATATTGTCAGCAACAGTTTTTAAAGTATTTACAGTAAATACCGCCTGTCACTAAGGGATAAGCTTTCATGTCACAAGCACTGCCAAGAAGAATCAAGACGTACTTTAAAAGTTCATGAGAGCTGTTCTAAAAGCATAGAGTATGATGGAATATTATTACTTACAACTGAAGTACAAAAAGAGGAAACTCTACAAAAGTTTCTAAACACGCTCTATTTCTGTCTGTATCTTTTCTTTGACCAGTAACAATCCTTCACAAACCAGTACCAGTCCACGTTTTGAACAGCATTGATTCATAGCTCTACCTGCTTAGCTTCTTGATTCCAACCCCTGAGAATCCTGCAGTCTCAACAGAACCCAGTTTGAAAACCCCGGGCTTATTAAATCAAGTTCAAAATTATTATATTGTTGTTTAAATCATACATTCCACACACAATTACTAAGCATATAAAGTGTGTAGGGGGAATACAAAAGTGATTAAACTACAATAATAACAGGGAAAATGATTCGAGAGAGGAGGATGAAAAGGAACAAAAATAAAGGAAGGAGAACCGGAAGAGGAGCTACCTGGAAGCTAAGGGAAAGTGTTAGAGATGAAGAAGTCATCAACCATCTCAGATCCCGCCAAGAGGTGAAGATTTGGTACATTCTCTTTCCGGCCTACTCGTTAGAAGAGTTAGTAGGAAACAGCAGAAATATAAATATAAATTCAACTAGAATTATTAATTAACTATGACCTATCTGCTAGAAAGTTGTAGCTAATGTATGTTGCTTCTTTTTACTAATTATCACAAACACACCATTTTCACAGTCGGGAGTTTCTTAAATAGAAATAACTGAATGAACCATAGCACTCCTTCTAGATAGATTCCTCTAATAAGAATGTTATACTTGTATGTGCCTCTTAACAACAGGTTGTAACATGGCCTCCATAATCCCACCTCCTGGAATTCATGCCCTTGTGTAATCCTGTCCCCTAAAGTGCAGGCAGGATCTATAATTTGCTTCTATGCAATAAAATATGGCAAAGGTGATAAGATGTCACTTGCATGATTATGTTATATAAGATCGTAACATCTGACTAGCAAGGAAACTCTCCTTTGCTGGCGTTGCAGAAGCTGCCACGTTGTAGGCTGCCCTATGGAGCAGGCCGCATGGCAAGGAACTGCGTGAGGGCCTCTGACTGACAGCCAACAAGAAACTGAAGGCCTCAATCCAGCAGCCTATAAGGAACTAAATGCTCCCAACAACCATGTGAGCTTGGAAGAGGTTCCTTCTCTAGTGAGACCCCTATTCTTTGACCGCACCCTGGCAGAGGACCCTACACATGCCCAGACTCCTGACTCACAGACATGGTGAGATGGTACATGTGCTGTTTCAGGCAGCTATGTCTGCAGTAATTCTGTTATACAGCAATAGATAACTAATATAGGGCCTCCAGATTTGTCAAACCATTCTACTTATATGATTACTTCATGGTCAGAAGAACACAATCCCTCTGACGGAGGTTCGAGAGGCTTCGCATAACTTTAGCTACACTGCAGACTAGACCATCTAAAGCATTAGTGAGAGCAGTAGAAGCAGCAGCAGCAACAAGGAACACAACGCCTTTGGTGGGTCTATCCCACACTTGAATCCACTTGCAGGTAGACTTACAGGGGATCTCCGAACTCACAACAGTAACCGCGCATCTTGGCCAACCACAAAAATACCTTAAAGCAGTTTTCTAAACTGTGAGTTTTCAGCATTTTATTTTTTAATTATTAAAACAGATGAGAAAATATTAGAATGCACCACATGTAAACATTTATGATATCAATTCAATTCTGTAACTATTGAGGACTCTGTACAAAACAGTGTGTCATCAGAAGAATCTAATGGGGTGGAATAAGACAAGCACACAGGTAACTCTATGTAAGGAAATATGACAAGGATGACAGGAGTGGCCAAATCTAGGGAGGAAACAACCATAATTGGAACCAGAAAAGCCTTCATAAAGGAGACAGCATTTTAGACAGGCCTTGACTAAGAGGCAGAATTTCACATATGGATACCGGGAATGACACTGTGTCTTCAGAAGGTGACAAACTGCCATGTGTTTGTGTGTGTGTGTGAGAGAGAGAGAGAGAGCAAGAGAGCGAGAACAGGACAGAGACAGAGAAAGAGAGATAGGAGGGGGGGGAAGGGGGAGAGGGAAAGAGGGGGAGGGGACAGGGGAGAGAGAGAGAATGAGAATGAATATGAATGTGAGTACGAGTATAAAGGAGATTTTAAGATACAATCAGGCTGGAGAGGAGATTGAACACCAAGCTGAGAAGTTTGCAATTTAATTTATTATAAATCCATAGCAAAATTTTAAACACACTGGGTTAGAGAAAATGGTGCTGTTTGCCATTTGGCCTGGTGTTGCATGATTCAAGAACTGTTTATCTGAGAAGCAACCCGTGGGCTAGACTTATGTTGTGGCATACTGTGATGATGAAGTGTGGAACCAAATGGAGGCCTAAAATATTTGGTGATATTTCAACTTGATTAATCAATTAAAGAAATTCCTTTTCAGTTCTGCCTTTTCATATTCTGTAAATAAACCAATTCAGTAGAGAGAAGTCTATATTGATTCATAACTAAATACATTCTTGTTGTCCAATATTTGCTTTCATCAATATTATTTCATTATAACAACTTTTCAGGTGGTATTATGATTTGTACTGTAAAATATATAACACTAAAAACTCAGTATAATGTTCTATATCAGGGGCTAGCAGGCTGTGCCTATAAAGAGCCAGAGAGTAAATATTTCAGATTTTGAGGACCATTCATTTTTGTTACAACTACCCAACTCTGTTGTTGCAGAGCAAAAGTAGTCATAGATAATATATAAATGAATGAGCACGGCTGTGTTGCAATTAAATTTCATTTACGAAAACAGGCAATGGGCTGGGTTTGGCCCATGAGCCCTGGTTGGCTGACCTCTACTCTATATTTTCTTCCATTAATTTACTTTCATGTAAAAGAGTAAAATGTAACTCTTTCTGCAGATTGGCCTTATAATGATATAATAATGTCAATTTTTATTGAGGTTGTATTGTATCTCAGGTACCAAGTTAGGTTTATTGCCTCTAATCTATTAGAATAACTTCCAGAAATCGATGAAAACATCTAAAAGAAAATCCTGTCAGCTTTGTCTTCAAAATACACCCCAAATCCAACCTCTTATCACCTCCTCCATCAGCACTGGAGCCATCCATTCAGCAAATACCTACCGAGCACACACTCTGTGCCAGGCTCTGTTCAAGGCGCCTGGGACACATTACAGAGGAAACCAGAAAAGTCCCTACCCTTGAGGAGCAAGTTCTGGAGAGTGATAAATGTCAATGAATGATAAACC
Organism: Indri indri; assembly: GCA_004363605.1. NCBI lineage: Eukaryota > Metazoa > Chordata > Mammalia > Primates > Indriidae > Indri > Indri indri. The sequence goes on from RJWJ010000598.1 coordinate 186,044, forward strand.
TAATAAATAAGCAATACAATATATTAGAGAGTAATAAGTGCTATGAAGAAAAGAAAGAGAGAAAAGTAACCAGACTTGGGCATGTCAGGGAATGAGGAGAGTGGCCATCTTAAATAGTGTGGCCAGGTTAGGCCTGGGACATCTGGAAGAAGCGTGTTCCAGGCAGCAATCCTCCAGTGCTACGGTCCCCCGTCCCCGGGCTGTGGACGGGCACCAGTTCATGGCGTGTTAGGAACCAGGCCGCAGCTGCGCCTCATCGCTAGCACCTCCGCCTGAGCTCAGCCTCCCCCACCCCCTTACATGGAAACTTGTCTTCCCTGAAACTTAGGAACTGGGCTGCACAGCAGGAGGTGAGCGGCAGGCGAGCAAAACTTCCCATCACTCGCATCACCACCTGAGCTCCGCTTCCTGTCACTCCGTCTGTGGAAAAACTGTCCTCCATGAAACTGGTTCCTAGTGCCAAAATGGTTGGGGACCATTGCTCCAGAGGAGGGGCTCAAACTAGGATGCTGTTTCCACCATCTCTCACCTGGACTGTGAAAGTAGCGTTTGATTCTCTGTTCTTTCATTTTGACTCCACTATAGGATTTTCTCCACACAGCAGCCAAACAATACTTCTAAAATATTCATCAGGTCATGCCAACTGCTCATGCCAACTCCTGCTGCATGGTGAATAAAATCCAAAGTATGAGCTGATTCCTGATTGCCTTCCAGTCTCGTTTCTTGCCGTTTTTCCCTCATAACACTCTGCTCATAGAGGCTTTCTTGCTTTTCCATTCCAAGGCCTTTTGCCTCTGCCTGAGACACTCTTCTCCAGATAACCTCATGGGTCTCTCACTCACTTCCTTCCTATCTCAGACCAAACACCAGTACCTCACAGGCCATCCCTAAAATGTCTCCATCCAAAATAGCACTACATCTCCTCAGCCTGCTTTCCCAAGGTCACACAGCGAAAGAGTGGCCATGCCAGGACTTGAACTTGAGACTGTTGGACACCAGGGCCAACACTTCTCATTAAATAGCCTCTTAAGGCATGTCCGCATGGAAGTGGAACTAGAGAAGTCATTAATTAACCTACACCCATGATACACCCCTGTCTGTATGTATCATGTGTGGCTGTATCAGTTTAAGAGCAAGTCAGCCTGGTGGTTAAGAACACCAGCCTGGTATTAGCTTGATAACCTTAAGCAAATAAATTACTTAATCATTATTTGCCTCATCTATAAATTCATAATAATATGAGTCCTTAACCTTACAGGTTGATGGGAAGAATAAACAACATCTGCAAATTACTTAGAAAAAGGCTGAAACAGTATAAGTACTCATTAAGTGTTTATTATTGTCGTTATTATTTAGAGGGGAATGGCTTCCAGGCGTGAAAACTTGACTCCAACCAGACAGAAGGTACTGACACAACCACAGGTAGCAAAAGGAGGTGTGAAGGTGTGATTAGAGTCAGAAGTCTACACCCTCTTCTGCCAGCACTGCGGCAATCCTCGCGTGGGAGGAACGGTGGGAGTGGGCAATGCTGCCCACACCCTGGCAGGCCCGTGACCCTGTGTCTACTTTAGGGGATTCTGGGAAGCACCAAGAGGAGGCAAGAAGACACTCTTGGAGGGAATCTACTGGTCCCAGTGACAGGCTACACGCTAGACTTTGGCCATGTGAAATGGTGTCCTAATCCTACAGGAGTTCCAGGCAGAGGAAGCCTCTTCCAGGTGCGGCAACGAGGATTACCAAGCAGCCTCCACGTCTGTGAGAGGCATCACTGATGGGGCTGGCACTGCTCTGAGGCTTCTAGCTGAGGGTGTGGCCCACAAGATAGCTTCTTAAATATCTAACAAAAATAACTAAAAATTTTTGACATCATAGTTACTGCTATCTTCCTATTTCTATAATGAAAATCCATTTGTAAAGTAGAATACAAAGAAATTCATATACATTTTAAAATATCTTCATTCTTTGCATTTATTTTCAAGTATAGAAAAGAGCCTCAATTGTTTACTGATCAAAGCTCTTAATATAGCATAAGAGGCATGTGTATAATGATTTTTAGATTACTTCATGCCTGAATACCTGGTCACCTTAGGATAACATCTAATTGGATAATTTTTTTCAGTCACTACAGGTGTGCAGCAAACTTCAATCATCAGTTTGGCCACCAGGAATATAGGAGACAAAGTCCTAAATGAATAAAAGCAAAAAACACATTTTGCCAATAACAATTAATATGTTTCATCTTTTAAAAATTAAAAATAACTATATTCACAGTGGCTCAGAGTCAGAAGAAACCTACAAGGCACATAGCCGAGATTCTCCAAAAATACACTGAGTGTGGTGGCTCACACGTGCAATCCCAGAAGTTTGGGAGGCCAAGGTAGCAGGATCACCTGAGGCCAGGAGTTTGAGACTACTCTTCGCAACATAGTGAGACCCCCATCTCTACAAAGAGTAAAAAATATTAGCCAGGTGTGGTGGTGTGTGCCTGTAGTCCCAGCTACTCGGAAGGCTGAGGTGGGAGGATCCCTTGAGCCCAGGAATTTGAGGCTGCAGTGAACTATGATCATGCCACTGCATTCCAGCCTGGGTGACAGAGTGAGACCCTGCCTGAAAAAAACCAAAAAAACTACTGATTATTTTGTCTATCCAAGTAAGAGAGATGTTTGCTAAAAACATAGATAAAATTTTTTAGGATATCCTGGAAGACTGTCATCTTGTCAAAAACTATTCACTAATATAGGTCAAAAAAAATATATTCTAGATAAGCATTTAAGTTCACAAAACATGACAAAACAAAGCAGCAGAAATTAAATCAAAGTTTTGCAATAATGTATGCTAGCTACATGGAAGGGGAAAAAATACCCTATGAAAATGGTATTCTTAGAAATTGTTCTTAACAACCAGATCAAGTGAGTACCTTGTGAAACACAAATAACTCTAGTTCAGTGAAACGACTATTTTAATTTAAAGCATAAATCGACCAAGCACTCGCATCATCCATGAACTAATGAAACATTCCTATACTAGTCAGTAACATACTGGTTAAAATTTTAAAGACTTTAAAGCATTCTGTACGACCTAAATTCTAAACATAATGCAATCATGAAAATGTGTCACAAGAGAGTGAGCAGAGAACCTCCCTCCCTGCTCTCCAGGGTACCACATCATGTCACTGTGACTTCACAGTAATTGAGCAATTTAAAAAAAAACATGTACCATATTGGCATAGCTTAATATATTTATAAAATTTTTAGTATGAAATCTTAAATGTTTTCTTAAATTTAATGAATCTGCTCTAATAAAACCTACTCTTTCATTATGAATGATGTGTTATAAATTTTATGACTTGATTGGGCAATTAAGAAATCACATTTCTTTATTTTCAGGGGTGATAACATAGATCTATAATTTTTTTTAAAGTAATTGATTTCAATTATAAAAGATACACATGTAATGTTAGCTCAATTTTAATGAGAAGAATCTTATCACTTTTCTTCAAGACAAAACACTTAGACAAAAAAGATAATTGGTGGATACAGGATTGCTATTTATAATCTAGACAATGTTACAATAATTTGAGGTTTTTGCTCCATAGTATATGAGTAATAGCTGAAGTGAAGATGTGAGACACAGGACATTATGACTGTTGAACAGTTCACAGACTTCAATCCAGAAACATACTTCGAGTGAAGAAATCGCTAACGCCAGTTTGAGACATGTTATCAAAAAACCAAAATCTAGCCCTTGATTATGACAGTTTCACATCTGGTCCCACAAGACCAAATAAGAGATTGTGAAAGCTCTGAAATAAGTCATCGTCATAGAGATGACTCACTATTTTGAGGAGAGAACCTTTGGGAACAGCTGATGCCGCACTATGACGCATAATGTAAATGAGTACTGGGTAAGGAGGACTGATGGGGACTGAGAGTGAGGGAAAGACCTGGAAGAGTTAAAGCCTCTTTCTTCAGGAAGAGGAGGCTTCTTTGAGAGCCAGGCACTTCAGGTTATCATGCTCCTGCAGCCTGCCATTATTCACAAAAAGTATTCCATAGATCAAGCAATTTTTTTTCACAAAAACCCTATGATAAAAGTTCCTTGTTGATGTAAACCATAAAGACCCTTAGTAAATAATAGTAAATCTGTGCTTTCTTGGTTCACACCAAGCCGTTTAGACAAATGGTATGGTTCGTATGTTTGCTGGAGGTAGAGGACAACGTTATCTTACTATTTCACCCTTCAAACGATAATAATCAGTGAACTCTTTTCAGACATTTTAAAACACTTAAAATTCCCCATATCATTTAATACACCATAAAAATTCAGTAGCATAAAAACATGACCCTGACCGCTGACAGAGAACTTTTTTTAACCTATAATTTGCTATGAAGAGATAGTGCACGAAGCAGAATTTAAACAATTAAAAGAAAAAACTAAGCAAAATTACACTTTAATTTTTAAAAATAGGTTGCCTTGTAAAAGACTTTATAGAGGATGTTTATGTATGTTCCCTATCTTTACACTGGAGCCTGCATGCACATATATTAATTTAGAAAAAGGAACAAGTGCTACAGGCAAAATACTGGGAGTTAAGGCCTGAGTTCTAGTTCCAATTATGCCAATAACTAGTGATATGATTTTGCTTTCATTTTTCCAATATTTAAAATGGGTGTAATGCCTACCTTTCAGATAGTTTCAGGAGTTAAAGAATAATAATATATGTAACCTAGCACAGTATCCTCAAAGAATTTGGGGTCCCTTCCAACACCCTGCCCTCCACAATTCCCTATCAAGAACTAATTAAAATGCATAGTGTTAAACACAGCCACAACAATAAATATTTAATTTACCTTAATATTGAATAGCTACTGACTCTTGAGATAACAAAAACAGTAATGGAGGTGGTAGATAACACATTTGTCTAAGAAGGAAGGAAGATAACTAAAGAGTTTTGTAGCCTATGTAAAAACCAGGATGAATATCACCAAAAACAACAACAACAAAAGGCCAGGAATGGCTTGTTATGTCACACCAAACAAAAACACTCAAGCCACCATTATTTTTTTTGCATTTTCTAATCCAAATTGATTACCTCTATTTGCTTTTTTATGATTCTTAATTTGGGTTTGAAAAAAAATACCACATTCATTTATTCTATTCACTTAAAGATATAATACAATTTATAATATAAATTATTTTCAATGTAAGAAAGAACATTCTCATTTAAAGATATCCAGAATATAAGTTCTAAGTAAATTTAATGAGCTCTGATTTTCTTTTCTATGAGGACACATTTTTAGGTCTTGATGGAAATTTGTATTTATGGGTAAACTATAAGTTTAACTAGCTGCTAGCACATCACAATGCTGATCTACTCTAGTACTGATTTTACCTAGCAGCAGACCCTAAAATTTACTTATAGAAATAAAGTACAAAGAAAGCTCTGAAATCAACAGTAGGGAAAATAACAATAGAACACAGTACTGGGTTGAATTGTATGCCTCCAAAATTCATATCTACTGGGAACCTGTGAATGTGAACTCATTTGGAAACAGGGTCTTACAGGTATAATCAAGTTAAGATGAGGCCAAATGGGAACAGAGTGGGACCCTAATCCAATGATTGTTGTCCTTAAAAAAACAGGGAAATTTAGACACATATAAAGAGAAAAGAAGGGCACATGAATATGGGCACATGAATATGGACACAGAGAATGGAGTTATGCTGCCAAAAGCCAAGGATCACCCAGGATCGCCAGCAACCCATAGAAGCTAGAAAAGGCGCTCACCTTCTGCTGTGTGGCGCAGTTCTTAACAGGCCACAGACTAGTACCAGTCTGTGGCCTAGAGATTAGGTACCACAGGTGGTAAAGGGAAACACAGAGAACAATGATCAGAGAGTCCAGAAGTATGTATGTGTGTATGTGTGCATACATTTTATATATATAGTCAATTGAATATTGACAAAGTTCTAAGACAAGGGAAAAGGATTATCTTTCAACAAATCGGTGTTGGAACAATTGTATATCCATTTACAAAAGAATGAACCTTACCTAATCAACATGCAAAAATTAACCAAAAATGGATAAGAGACCTAAATGTAAGAGCTAAAATTATAGAACTTCTAGGAAAAACAAACAAAAACAAATAAAAACAGGCAAAAATGTTACTGGCCTTGGGTTAGATATACAACACAAAAAGTACAAATTCTATTTTAAAATATGATAAACTGGACATCATCAAAATTTTAAACTGTTGGTTTTCAAAAACAATGTTAAGAAAATCCAAAGACAGGTCACACAATGGGAGAAAAATATTTGCAAAATATATATCCAATAATAGCCTGTGTCAAACATATTTTAAAAATCTGAATGCTAAACAGTAAGCCAGCCAAGTCAATGAAAAAGGACAAAAGATTTGAACAGGAACTTAACCTAAAAAGGTATGTGGATGTTCAATATTATTAGTCATTAGAGAAATGCAAATTAAAACCATACTTTTATTTAACATCCCTGATGTAAACAGAAAGAAAATAACAACCATAACAACCACCACCACATCACACTGAGGTATAACTACACACCCACTACAATGGCTAACATTGACCATATTTACCCAAGAAAAATGAAAGCATATATTCACAGAAAGATTAACAAATGAATGTTTAAAACAATTGCATTTGTAATCAGAAAATGGAATCAAACGAGGTATTCATCAGCAGGTGAATGGATAAACAAATTTGAGTCCCCACCATGAAATACTATTCGGCAATAAAAAAGAATAAATTACCATACATATAATAATATAAATGAATCTAATAATCTAGGCTGTATTAAAGAAACCAGTAAAAAAAAAAAGAAACATACTGTATGGTTTTATTTATATAAAATTCCAGAAAACATGGGAGGCTGAGGCAGTAGGATTGCTCGAGCCCAGGAGTTTGAGGTTGCTGTGAGCTAGGCTGATGCCACGGCACTCGCCCCAGGCAAGAGAGTGAGACTCTGTCTCAAAAAAAAAAAAAAAAAAAAACAAACACAAACTCATCGATAATAACAAAAAGATCAGTTCTTGCAGACAGAGATGGAGAGAAGAACAGATTATAAAGGAGCATAAAGAAATTTTGGGGGTGATGAAAATGTTCATTTTCATGATTGCGGTGATGGCTTCATGGGTGTACTCTAGAAAGACTACTGGGACCATGTCAAAAAGATCTAGAAGCCAATTTGAAGAAGCCCCCACTAGCCAACATGCAATGGTTTGAAGCACATCAAAAGTGCTTTTTTTTAAAGTAAATCCGTAAGTGCGCAATGATTCTTGGTTAAAAATTGAAAGAAAAAGAAACCAAAATACTTAAGTACCCTTGGAGAATGCTAGAGAACTAATTTTATTTTCTGAATACTGTAAATAAAATGTAAAGAATCAGGCATTCATCCTGCCTTTTCTATAGGAACTATACAGCAGAGTAACCAAATAATTGAAAAAAATTTCCTTTCAGAGGAGCTCCAACTAAAAGATGAAAAAGCCATAGAATTAAAATATCATTATTCTGCAATCCTTAACAAAATAATAGATCCAGGCTAGAGGTCAGCAAACTACAGCCAAATGACCAAATCTGGGCCATGCCCTGTTTCTCCATGACCAGGGAGCTAAGAATGGTTTGATTATTTGTAAAGGGAACTAAAAACAAAATTATTTGATAGAGATTTGTGTGGCCAGCACAAACTAAAATATTTATTAACTGGCCCATTACAGAATAGGTTTGTCTGCCTCTGATCTAGCCATTGGTCCAGTCTTTTTTTTACCATTAGGTAAAAGGTTGATAAAACTTTATAAAGGCTAGATCAAATTAACAGCCCACAGATTAATAAAACACAAACGGATATATCATGACATCCTGTCATGATACGATATACATAAAGCATTCTTGCCAAAATTCTGAATTCTGATCAAGTGTCTATATCTAATTTCCAATTTACAGCAGAAACTGGGGATAAAGAAACAAATTAAATAACACTGTGAGAATGCAATGAGCAAAATCGAGAATGTGGGAAACAGGACAAATGAAAGGGTTGCTTAAATAAATTACAAAAAAGAAAAAAGAAGAGGAAATAAAAAACGAAACAACAGATAAAAAGATACTTACTTAACAGACAATGTGAGTAAAGGGTTAACACTGGTCTGGGCTGATGAATGCTTTCTTGGGAATGACCTCAGTGCCCCTCTTCTGACATTTGTTTCCTTGGAAACAACAGTTAAGATAAATGCAGAATGTTATGTCTGCTTCATTTTCTGTATGGAACTGACCCCGGACTGAGGAAGCTGTGGAATGGTACACAGGCCTTGGGCCTACTTAACTAGAACAGTATAAAAAAATTAGTGAAAAATTGAGGCTGAGTCTTCACCACATCAAGGTGGCATCCACACCCTTTGGTTTTCGTCTATGACAGCTGAAACACTTAATTCGGGTGAGGGACTAAAAACAGCTGTATATTAGGGTGCTACTAGGTTTCCTGATGCCATGCAGATGCTGTCCCTGCTGCGTCTGCTGCCTGTAGTCCTTATATGAATCTAAATAAAAGCAGTATTAGATCAGAGCCATTTGAGTCTCATGACTCTGATGGCCAGCTTGGACACAGAGCCAGAGCTGTGGGGTGCAAACATACCAACCAAAGTGTTGCATAGATACTGTTTGGGTGCTGATTCTAAACAACCAATTGCAAAGATTGGTGGGGGGGTGGAAAGAAGAAAAGGGAGAGGGGGAATGAACAAGAGCACCAACTGAAACTTTGAAGACTGACTGGGTATTAGATGATATTAAGGCAATCTAATTAATTTTATTTTAGGTGCGACAATAGTGTTGGGTTGTTTTGTTTTCCAGAGAGAAATAACAAACGAGAACTTTTCTTTAGTGATATACAACTGATATATTTACCAATTAAATGATACAATGTCTGTAATTTGCTTCAAAACCATCCAGTTGTACTAGGGCAGGAGAAGGGGCCGGGGCGGTAGGAGATGTGGAATAATGCGGATTGCCCAAGAGTTGATCATTGTGGCAGCTTGTTAAGTACTTAAGGATCCATTCCACGACCTTCTTTTTTCTGTATGTTTGAAGTTTTCCACAATTAAAAAAATAAAGGATTAAAATATGTGGAAGAGCAGAAGGTAGAAAAATAGGACACAAAATAAAGGATCACTAGCAGTCCGTAAGGCTGTCCATCTAAAAGTGTGGATGTGATTCAGTGCATCTATCTTTAAACCAACATCCTGTTTCCTGTTCCTTTCTGTATCTATTAAAATTTTTTTCCTATTATAAAATTTGAATACTTAACAGTGAATACTTCTGAAAAATTTCTATTCATAAGACCTCAAAAATAAAAAATTTTTTTCTTCAGGGAGTCACATACCTTGAAAGAGACAAAAATCAGCTAAGAATACAATAAAAACTAAGGATGAGTCAAATCAGTTTCTGATTTTCTGTCACTTGACATACTTACTCTTCAAGAATTAGAGCCATTCATCTGTATCGTCTTTCTTCCTACATTTGTGTTCTTCCATTGTGAGCCTGCTAATTTGCTGATTTTATTCAATTCAACTGAACAAATATTTACTAAGTATTCACTAGGATGATGCATTCTGAGGAGAACAAGAAAGAACAGAAAGAAGGAGAAAAGCATGCTGTCTCCTCAGGGGCCAGGAAAAAAAGGCTTCATCCTCACCTACCCCGGATCCAAAAATCATCCCTGATATACTAAAATATCAATCTATTTCTTTTTGTTAGCCATCTAAAGATGGCTACACGAAGATGGGTAACAAAAAGAAATAACCGATTGCCATGTTGCACTTCTGAATTTGGTTTCAGAAAAAGGCAACCCAAGAAAGTTAAAAACCATTAGTGATACAAAGTAAAACACAATTCTTCATCATGTTGTTTTAAACTAAAAAACGTTTGTCCCCTGGATGCTGACTAATAACTTAAAATACAAACTACTAAGGAAGGAAGGCCCTGTGAGTGATGGCTGGGACTGGGAGCTCCAGATGAATATTCTTAATTAGGAAACATTGACCTTAGATGTCTGTTATAGTAAGTTGTTTTGGAAAGAGTCCTCAGGCAAAAAGATCACAGATTTTGTTATGCTTTCCACTGTAAACAAGATTTTGCTTTCCCTCTGATAAAAACACTGTGGTTTCTGTAAGCAGTATCAGTGGAGCCAAAATGTGCGTATGCTCTGCCTTCAAAAAAGATGTTCTAGACTCTATTTCAAGTATTATACCTGAGAATTAAAATTATATGTAGTGAAAAAGAATTATGTCCTGTAGTCAAGAAGAGAATGTGAAACATCCCCCTCAGTAAAAAAATCAAAGGACAGGAGTTACTTAGTGACCAGAGTCTATTTCAGGAACTCAAAGAAAAATTAGCCTTGTTTTAAAATAGAAAATATAATAGAAAAATAGACTTATTTTTCAAAGGAATAGAGAATACAAAAAAACACACACAAAAAAACCCCACACCCATGGTTTCTATTACCGTCTTATATCAATAACAACCCATCCAGCCCGAATTTCTCTTCTGAAACCCAGGCCCAAATTTTCAACTGACTGCTGAAAATCACTCACAGGCATCTCAAACACTGGTCCAAGTTCAATTAACTCACCTTTGCCCCACCACCAAACCTCCTACGCCCTCTAACTCTATGGGAGAATAGTGCCATAATGTTCCAGAAACCTTGGGCACCACCTCTCCCTGTTTCCATCATTCCCACCTTCCACATCCATTCAACTAACAAAGGGATGGCAAATGTTTTCTGTGAAGAATCAGATAGTAAATATTTTTCCAGGCCAGGTCTTCCAGGACAAAAGGCAATATCAAAGTTATTATGTAGGTACTTATATAATAAGAATGAAAACCTATTTCCTAAAGCTTTTTATTGACATTTAAAATATAATAATAAAATAAATACAATTTTTGGTAATACAAGCCTATTAAGGAAAAAAATGGAATTTTTTGTGGGAGAATATTTTTATTTATTTGTGTTCAAAGGTAAAGTTCCCTGTCAACAAAATTAATTACAAATGTTCGTCTGTTAATATTGACACATGCAAAGATTTTACTTATTTCACCTTTAAAAATATATTTCACACAGGTAATGGCAAATACTGATAGCAAAAAACAAGCATGTGATTTTAATTGAGCAAATTCATCTTGGAAGGCATTTATAGAATTCTATTCTTGATACTTGCCTTTTAGCATGTCATTTACAATGCAGATCAATCACTTCCAATGAAGGTTAGGTGGGAGTTGCTCACTGTACATGTAAACGGATTTCAAAGTATGGAAATTGACTTTGCTTTTGTATTGAGGTCCAAACAAATGCTGTTAGTACTGTAGTTTAAGCTCACAATATTTATCAGCTGCAAATTTGGGAGGGAATAAGGAGCTTGCTTCTTGCTTTAACTCTTGACAGCACATGAAATGTAGAAAGCAGCTTGACATTACTTATAATGCAAACATTGGTTGCTATCAAAATTACTTTACAGTAATATATTTTACATATAAGTGCCATTTTGCCTTTTAAATTTGGATAAATTTCATTAAGAAATATTATCAAGCTTCAGCAAAACCTAATCTCCAAAGCCATTTAGTGTTCAGAAACAGTAGTTGAGGGCAGTTCTCATTCAGAAAAATTTCAATTTCAGCCCTGACCGCCACCCCCCCCAAAAAAAATAAAAAAAATACACACTAAACTTTTGTCCTTCCTAAGCTACCAAACTGCTACGTGTAGTAGGGTAAGTCAAGATACTCAGCTTCAGTTTCTGATAATAATTCAGAGAACTGAGAAAGGCTAAGTCTTCAAGAGTAAATGAAGTTCACCAATGACGCTATTGGTTCAACACATGACAGGCACAAATATTTTCATCAGTATCTGCTGATGAATACTACAATGAATACAAATATAATACAATGACTACAAATACAATAACTATACAAATGCAATGAATACAAACAATAGCTATGTGCTTTAAATAATCTACATTTTCACAGATTTGTAAATGTAAGACTTTTTCTGCTCCACACATATTTTTACCCTGTCTTTTGCAATACATCTTAGCAGATTCCACTTCAGCTTGTACTTTCTTCGTAAATTTTCTCACCTGCCATTGTTCCACACAGGCTATTCAGATAAGCTAATCTTTATTCACTTCAAACTAGTCATTAACTTCCCTAATAAGCAATCAAGCAGCATTAGAAACATCTGTTGATTAATCACAACCCAAGGAAAACCATTTGCAATCATTTGCCTTGTTTTTAAATTAATGACTAATGTATCTCCCCATATCCTCAACTCTTTGAGCAACTACTTTCACCTAACAGCTAATAGTCTTAAATTTATTTCACTGGAAATACTTCTAAAGTTGCTAAAATCAAACATGATTTAATAAAATCACTAATGACAAATGGATTTCCTTGCTTAGCAAACAAATATGCCAATCAGAAACTTACTTTGGTTGAGGCCGCATTTTCATTTTTTACTTTTAGGAAGAAATTTTGCTGTGAATAGATTTTCCATTTTAAGCTGTCTAATTTTTCTGACTGTTCCTTTCCTGAGAACTGGGAATACTGTGATGAATGCTTAGTCTGCTAATGTTGAAACATGTATTCTTTTAGCACAGATAGAGTCACTGCATAATAAACAAACACTTTGCCATCTAATTTGATAACAAAGTAATTCCCATTCCACTGTGCCTTAAAAATGGGAAATTCAAAGTATACTTTTGGCATAATGGGTATACCCTGCTAATAAAAAAATGAAGTAAAATTAAAAACAGTGATGTACATCTACTCAAAACACTGTTGAATTAGTTATAACTGCAATTTGTAGTATGCTGAACAGCAATGCAAACATTGAAAGCTCCTGTTTCAGGGGACCCTAGACACACATTCAGTAATTCACTAGAAGGACTCACAGACTCAAGAGACAGTTGCACTCACAGCTAGAGTTTACTATGGCAATCAGTAAGAGAAAAAGACACATCACGTGAAGTCTGGAGGAATCTATACACAAACTTCCTATGTTTTCCCTCTCAGGAGGAGACATGCAGAACACCCTGCTTCCTCTAAAAATGAAATGCAATAACACCCATATGTATTATTTCTGCCCTGGACAACCTATTAGAGACCCAGGGTCCAGGGTTTTTATTTTTGGCTGGTCATGAAGGTACAATAACTAGTCACAACTATCATAAAAGCAGACTCCCAAAATGAAAGCAGGTGTTCAGTACACCAGGTAGGCAAAATGCTTTTATCAACTTAGGGAAAATTCTAAAATCCAAGTTTCCAAATGCCACCAAATTGCCAACCCCAATCTCCACACCCCCAATCCCAAGCAGATCCTTTTAAAGATGGCAGCCTCACACTTGCTCTATTAACTCTTTCCTGCACATCGTACACATTCTCTGCTGCAACTGCTCAACTTTGCCACTTTAGTATAAAACCAGACAAAGACAATTAACAAATGAGTGACTATGGCGGTCTCCCAATAAAATAAAAAATATCTATAAATAGTTACGGAGACTGAAATTGAAATTTCATGTAATCCTTATGTATCACAAATTATTATTTTTATTTTGAATTTTTCTCCAGCTGTTTAAAAATGTAAAAACCATTCTAGGATCACAAGCTATATTAACAAAGGCAGTGGCTGGATTTGGCCTACAGGCGGTAGTTTGCCAAACCTTGAACTAACCCATCATCTGTGTTCTCAATCCCAGTTATTCTTGCCTCTCTCCTTCTACTGTCTCACCATGAGTTCATACTACCATTGTTCCTTTTCTGAATTTTTACAACTCACTCACAACTGTTTCTTTATTTCATCATTGTATCCTTACACCTATCATTGTAGCTAGCACACAGGAAGTACTCAAGGTATTTTTACTGAATGCCTATATTGCAATTCTTAAACCTTTAAAGGTATTTCTCAAATCTGTGAGTTGTTGTAAAATGAATGGTATGGTGTAATTATATCCAAAGATTTAACAGGATACCATAGATGTCAATAAAATAGAATAAAAAATATAACTTTGGAAATTTTTTTGACTAATGCTATATCATATTTCTTTTTCCCTAAACAGGACCAAAAAATTAAAATTCATCCATCCTTTCCTAGTACCTTCCTACTGTAGAAGTGCTATGCTATCCTAAGTACTTCTACCTACATTCTCAATCCCATATGCACCAGGAACTTACTCTACCAAACAGCCTCGCTTCTCATTTAGTCTCTATTTTTTCCCAGTAGCTATGTCTCCTGAATATAAAATTATCTATCACCCTTATTCTTAAAACCATAAGAATAACATCTGCTTCCTTGATCCTCCCCAACTAGAGCCCCGCGTCTTCTACCCTTCCCAGTGGCACCCAGCTTCTTAAAAGGTAACTTGCTGTCCACATGCCTCGCCTCCTGCCCGCCCACTCATCCACCTACTCCAGTCTGCGGGCCACCTAAACAACTCTCCTGAAACTGCTGGCAGGTAGTTACCAATGAACTCTTTACTATCAGCTCCAATGGCTTCTTTTTAGTTCTCAACTGTTCGTCTCTCTCAATCTTTTGAGAATTTGTCATGAAAAAAATTGCACAGAAGAGGAAGATGAACAACTATTCCTTGAGAATGAGAGAAGACTTCCCCAAACAAGGTGATATCTGAACAAGTTTTGAAAGATAAGTAGAGTTGGCCAAGCAGACAACAGCAGGCCTAGCAGAAACAGCAGCATATGCCAGGACATCAACACATGTTATAGAATAGTATGCTGAGATAGGCAGTTTGGCACTGATGAGCGTTAGGTATAACAGGGAAAGGAGAGAGAAGGTTGGAAGAAGGCACAGAGCTTTTATAACACCCTAAGAAGTTGGCAGTCTTGCTAACACTTTTCCTCTAACTTCTTTGAAAACTCTGGAACTCCATCATAAATGCATACCCACACACAACCAAATGTTAAATAAAAAATTCCTCATGACTGCAATACATACTTGAGAAATGGCAACAAGTATGGCTACAGGTTATTTAATATTAATATAATTTCAGATTAGGTTTAGACGTTCTATCAGTTCCTTGTAAGTCAAGCCCATTATTGCCCCCAAATAATCCTGGCCTCTGAAAAGGCAACATGTTAGGATGCCTGCCCTGCCTTTTAAAAATGTACCTCCTTTTCAAGTACTTCCAGTAGTACCCTCCTTCTATCCAATTAAAAAGCCGTCTATAGACACAGCATTCAGATTTCTTTACAAGGATACTTCCTGCTCTGAGAAATGCATTTGCATTTTAAAATAGAATATCAACTGGGACGGGTGGCTCTCGCCTATAATCCCAGCTACTGGGGAGGCTGACGCAGAAGGCTGGTTTGAGCCCAGAAGTTTGAGACCAGCCCGGGCAACGTAGGGAGAACTTGTTTGTTTGTTTTAAAGAGGAAAATAATAAAAATTATTTCAAAAATGAGTACCGTAAATTTCTAAAATTTCTATTGGCCATTTGTCTATCTTCTTTTCAAAAGCTTCTGTTTGTGTCTTTTGCCCACTTTTTGATGGGGTTGTTTGATTTTTTTCTTGTTGATTTGCTTGAGTTCTTTGTAGATTCTGGTATCAGCCCTTTATCGGATGTATAGCTTGCGAATATTTTCTTCCATTCTGTGGGTTGTCTATTTGCTCTGTTGATCATTTCCTTGGCTATGCAGAAGCTTTTTAATTCAACCAAGTCCCATTTACTTATTTTTGTTATTGATGTAATTGCCATTGGGGTCTTCTTCATAAATTCTTTGCCTAGGCTGATATCTAGAAGAGCATACTTACAACATTACTTAAGCATTATAAAAGTGATCCATGTAAACAAAAATATCCGTACCCCCATAATACTTTGAAATTAAAAAAAAAAATTCTATTGAACTATTTGTAAATGCCTGTGACTCAAGGTATTTTAAATCAACTTACTGTAACTCCTATTTTGTGGTACCCCTTTGCAATCACCAAACTGGAAAGAATGGTTAATTTTCAGGACATATATATCATAAAGACTGTAATGAGCTTTTTATTTGTCTAATCAAACAATACATACAAAAGCTGAGAATATTTCAGAAAGTACTTTTTTTGTTTGTTTTCTTTTTGGAGAGTATAGGGTAAGGATATGAGTATACATTCAGTATTTTAGAAAGTAACATGAAAAAATGATTTGCTAAAGGAAAATAACTCATTCATACTTTTTAAGGGTTAATGGCAAATATTTCAAGTGGTAAAAAAACATTTTTAAAGCAAATATTATTTTATCAAGTATGTTGCATAGCAGCACACTTGAAAATCCTTAATACATTTAAGAAGGACATTACAAAACTGACTAATCTATTATTTCCATCATTATAGGGAGGGAGGGAAGGAGAAAGAAAGGGGATTACAGTGTTTTCTTAAAACAACAAATACAGAATATTTACCAATACTTTCTTATAAATCAAGGGTTACTATATTCCTACTGCAAATATTATAGATAAATTATAGTAAATAATACTAAGTATCTAGTCCACAGTTTTTTAAAAACAGAGATGTGAGTTACACAGGTATGTAAATTTGTCAAACTTGGCTATATACTGTTAAGATGTATTTATTCTATTGGTTCTAAATTTTACATAAGAAGTTTTAAATAATTATTGAACTCTGGTTAATGATGTCATGTCTGATGAAGTGCTTAGAGAGAATTATTCTAATATCTGCAATTTGAAATCTGTTGAAAAAAATAAGGGACTGATGGATAAATAGAAATGGATGGATGAAGAGAGATGTGATATATGGACAGTAAAATGCTGATAGAATCTTCATGGTGGGTATACAGGTATTCACTGTAAAATTCTTTCAATTTTGCTGGTCTGTTTGAAATTTTTAATAAAATTTTGGGGAGAAAATGTAAATAACTCTGCTGTGGTGCCATCCACAGATCCTCTTCAGCAAGCCTAAAACCCTATCTGGCAGGATGCGGTATATACTCTACTCCTTGCCTGGAAACAAAGATCTGGACACCCAAAGATATCAGCGGGATAGTGCCTCTCACAATTACACCTAATGATTACCCACTTTAATGGTTTTATTAAAACTCCCTGTGATTCTGAATTCATCTGGAAGAGTTAATACCCATGGAGAATCACTCTGCTAGGGGTCTTGATGATATTTCCACTACACTAACACACCTGATGATTCCAGGAAAGTGGAAAGGGGATATGATATTGGCTAAGGAGACTGAACCTTCCCATCAAAGGGACAGGGTTGCTACAGGGAGTGCAGACTTTGGGGATTCTCTTCTGTACCTTTTTGTATTACTATGACTATGGGTAAAAATTAATAGGAAACTAAAACAATGCTTTTCAGGCAGTCCCATCCAATAAACAGATTGCTCACAAATATAAGTATGTAATCCTTGAGCTTAGAACTCTGGCCAGCCAAGGTGAATAGAGGATAGGTAAAAGAGGAAGGAAACCATAAATATCACCCCCTAGGCCAGAGGTTTTTAATATGGGTCCCTAAATCCTTAAGGGCATACAAAGGGTTTTAAGTATTCTATGAGCCTCATCAAAATATATATAGAAACATTTAAAATGTTATTTACGACAAACCCACCGCTAATATCATATTGAATGGGGAAAAATTGAAACCATTCCCACTTAGAACTGGAACCAGACAAGGCTGCCCTCTGTCTCCACTTTTATTCAACATAGTGCTTGAAATCCTTGCCTCAGCAATTAGGCAAGAGAAAGATATTAAAGGCATCCAAATGGGGACAGATGAGATCAAACTCTCG